>VCHN02000014.1:103547191-103564771 GCA_007115665.2 Sequoiadendron giganteum
ATTTTATGGAAAACATCGATAATACTACAATCTTGTTTAATTCATGTCAATGACCTTAGGATAAGCCCAATACATTTATAAAATAGCGAAACAATGTTATCAAAGGTAGCCACCAATTACCTCCCAAATTTTCATGATGTGTATAGAAAATTCCACTCTTATCTTTTAGTTTCAAAATAAATTCATCTATAAAGGGATGAGGCTTTACATTACCAATTTCAATTTTTGTTGTTAAATGTCTCAAAAGTTCTTGATGTGAAGGGTCGAATTTCACACTACAGGTAACCTAGGCTGTCTTGCCAAACCTAACAATAGATTAAGTACACTCTTGATCTTATGTCCTTTGTGATTTATTGTTAAATCAAGATCAATCAAGTGATATGCTAATTATTCATAAAATACAAAGAAATGAAAATGTTTTCATCAATCTTCCAATTTACAAATTTTAGTTTAAAAACAACTTTTTAAATTATTAATATTTATATATTTTTTTTAATTTTTCAGTTAATAATATTATGTCAATTAATATAATATTTAAATTGAAATATTTTAAACATATTTAATTGATATATAATTTATCATCTAAATTATAGTACATTAGTTTAGTTCTAGATTGATTTATTATGTTATTACTAAATATTAATATAAAAATAAATATTTCAATCAAAAATATAAAAAAAATATCACAACAAAATTTTTTGTTTATTTTTTAAATGTATTTAAAGAAAAAATATAACTTGGTCACTGAATCAATGTGTAGTGATTCATTCTTAATAAGATCTCTTATTTTTTTGGTAGTTATCATTCTAGCAAATAATATTTCAAATAAAAAAATTAAAATTATAAGAAAAACTATAATTGTCGCATTTAATTGTTTATGTTTTAAATGTATTTAAATAAAAATTATAACATACTCACTAAATCATTGTTTAGTGATAATAAGATCTATGCAGTTTCCATTGTTATTAAATAACATTTCAAATAAAAAACTAGAAACTATCAAAAAAATTATAATTGTCACATTAAATAAAAGGATAGTAAAGGTTCAAACTTAAAAGAATAAATATAAATATAAATATTAATTTTTAAACATACTTAAATAATAGAGATAACATATATTAGCCAAATCATTATTGTTTCGCTTCTAGTTTGATTAATGAAATTCTCATTAGAAACCTTTAAAACACAAATAAAAATAGTTAAAATAAAAAAGAGTAAAAAATATGGAAAAATATAATTATCACAATAACAATAAAAATTAAAAAATCTTAACATGGGGTCTTGACTCATTGACTAAAACATTTTCTTATAGAAAAAAGTCATGAGGTTTAGTCTCTCCCTAGTTGGCTAAAGCATCCTCTTGTGGTTACAAGGGCATAAATATTATAACTATTTTATTTAACATACCAATGTAATGGATATTTCTAGTGGTTAAATAATGATGCATTAGTTCATTCATATTTTGATCCATCATATTTTTAATGACCACTATTGCAGATAAAAAAAAATTCAAGCTTAAAAAATAAAATTATGAGAAACAAATATAATGTTATGTACATTTTCTCTGTGACCACTATTGAAAATAAATAAATTATAAGACAATATAATTATTTAAAATGAAAACCTCAATAGAATAAAAATGTCTAATTGTATAACTTACAAGATGAGTCACAATCCACCAATTGAATTGTAGGCTTAGAAGGGTACCTAAATTTCAACTTTACCTCCATCTTCAAATAGGTTGCCAATTTTGTCAAGCTCTTCTATTGTACCCAAGTTTCCTTCAGTATGCTCCTTGAATGATTCTAATGTTGATTCATCCACCCTCTAAATTTTGACACTGAAGGAATCATTTAGTCTTCTTAACCATCTACCTGCAAATATCATAAACTTGATGGAGAATATTATCAATTTTACATACGATGCATGATTTATATGTGTAGAATTGGGTAAAATCAAGCTAAAAGGCATGAATCAATAGGATCAACCAAAAAATACATAAAACTCAAACCCTAAAGATCTTAATCTAAAAATGAAGCATAAATGAACATAGAAACCTAATAAAGCAATATTACCATAATCCATATTCCATGGTTGAATCACCTACATTTCTCTTCTCCATTTTTTTTTATATGCTTGCTTGTCCTCATATTTGTAGTATGCATGAATAACCCTGGTGATAGTGATAACAAAATATCAAAGATAGTGGTTGTCTAGGTTTCAAATGAAAGGGATATGTCTCTTTTATATAAATCAAAATTTTAACGAAGGGCTAAGATTGAATGATGAAGATAAATGGATGAAATTTCTTTGAGAAACAAGGAGATAAGGTTAGGGAAAAAATAGGGTTTAGTTAAGGATGGATGGTAGAAGTGAAAAAGTAGTAAAACATTATCAAGGGTGCAATTAATTGAGATAAGAGATAAAAATTTGGCAAAAAAAAGAGGTGGCCAGAGTAAATTAAATAATTATAAAATTATTTAATTTGGGATGGAAAGGAAATAATTAAATAATTAAAACAATTATTTAATTATAGATGGAGAAGGAAAGACTTTTAATTAAAATAATTGGAAACAATTATTTAATAGAAAGTGGATGAAAAGACAAATTAGTAATTAATTAATATTATAAGAAACAATGTAAAGTATTGATAACTTTCAACGTTCTTTATATATTATTAATTAATATATGTATACTAGTTTAATTATAGATGGAGAGGGAAAGAATTTTAATTAAAATAATTGGAAACAATTATTTAATTAGAAAGTGGATGAAAAGACAAATTAGTAATTAATAAAAAATAATTATTTACTAGTGGAGGGAAAATGGTGGGAATTAAATAGTGGAAGAAAGGGGTAATGAATAAGTAAATAATTGAATTGTAAAAAAAAAAGAGTAAATAATTAAAACAATTATTTAATTATAATAGGAAAATAAAAATAAATAATTAAATAAATGAAAATTTATTTAATTATAGAGTGAAATATTAGTTACTGACACAATTAAATAAATATTAATTAGTCATTGAAGAATAAAAGGGGAAATCGAATTAATTAAATAATTAAAATTATTTAATTAGATAGGGAAGAAGGGGATTTGATATGGAAAATGGTGTTCATAGGCCTAGGACATTTTTCAGTGTCTACATTTTGTCCCTCTTTCATACAATGTGAAGTCACTTGAATTTTGTATCAAAGAAATTTAGCTCAGAATATGCCCTATTGTGTCGTGATTCGTAGGGAGTTGGTTTCATATGATCCCGAGCATGGGTTCGGTCCCATCAAAAGGTCCTTTGAGTATGAGGACATTGGGAAGCTTCACATAGAGGAGTACAAGATCTAGTGGGATGTGCTAGCTTACATATGTGAGAGATTCATCATGGTTCTATGTATTGTGATTGGGCGAATAGTTATTCTTGATTGATGAGGACACATATTACCTATCAAATGGGGAGAGATGTTGATTGGCATGATGACTCATGGGATGGTGTATGTGTGGGGGCCATAACTTCTAGCCATGTTATACTTTTAGTTGCATGATGTTGCCTACAAAGGGCCATATTTCATCAACTGTGGGACGATATTTCTTATGATCTGGGCTTGGGAACACATCATTATGCTTCAACCTTATATTGGGAGATAGATAGTAGTAGGGATGCCATACGTATTCTTGTATGGAGGAGTGGTCACACACACCAATGTCAGTGATGACAAGTATTGCCATCATACCACTGATTTTCTTGCTTTATTTGTCTAGACTGTATCAGTACTTTCAGCCATGGGAGGATGACAAATGGAATTTTATCGATTATTGGTAGGCATTTTATTTTATTGGGAGGACCATGTAGTCACAACAGATTATCAAGTGATACCATCTAGAGTGGGTTCCCATAAAATTTAGGGAGTGAGAGGGGCTTCCTATTGGAACAAAAAAGTTTGCTAGGTCCTCACAAGAGATCACTCAGTGGGGATAGATGATCAAAGTAGTGATGATAGAGTAGGATATTGATGCTTTGTAGCCTATTTAATGGGGTGCTTACATAGATGCTACTGATGTGGGGGAGATGTCTGAGTACGATGCATGGTGAGTCATGCACAAGCTTAATCCCTTGACAAAAAAAGATCAACCTACCCTAGTGGAGTGAAGGGGTAGAGGTCCACATGATAGATTCATGGATAGAGGACATGGGAGGGGAGGAGATGGATTTAGGGGTGATGATGGTGGAGATAGTGACAAGCAAGAAAAGGGAGGAAGGGTCAAACAAAGGAGGGATAAAGGAAAAATAGTAGTTAGAATTCTCTCACCTATCAAAGAGGAGGTCGAGCAGGAGGGTCTGTGGGTCTAGGAAGAGTAGGAGAGACCCAAACTAGAGGGAAAGAAGGAGGTGGCCATGTAGGAGGCTGAGCAGGAGATGGGGAAGGAGGAGATGGGAGAAGAGGAGAGAGAATTTCAGTAGGAGATCGTGATGGGAGAGGATCTGAGTAAGGGCTATTAGGATGTGCCTATTTTCGAGTCTATGGAGGAGGTAGAGGGAGACATGTCATGGATCAGCATATCATAGGTTTTGAGGCATGAATCCAAGATACATATGCATGGATCTAGGAATTATAGGCTAAGGTAGATAGGATCACTACTAAGAGAGACATGGTCATAATTGGGAGACAATGGGCCAACCAATAGTGTCTAGTTTTCATTTTGAGTGTCTGTCTAGACTTGTGGTTGAGCTACATCATCAAATATTCTAGGAAAGACAAGAGGCTTGATAGTATAGGGATTTATATGAGTGTTAGGTGCCATCAAAAAAGAGGGAAAGATGGCATTGAGATACACACAAACCTAAATCCATAGTAGGTCACACTCTCATTGAACTCAGAGCAGTGGAGGAGTCTCTCAGTCTAGTCCCTCTCAATATGGTCGACCATTGGGATTAGGACACAGGGCTTCAGGATCACATCCATAGCAAGATAAACCTCCCTCATTTGGACCATCTCCTTCAAGAGATATGGGAAGCTCAAGATAGACTTATTTTATAGACGTATTAGATATTGATATTTTTCATTTTGAGCCTACAACCACCATTTTCAGATACATCATGATATTGTACTATAACACCATTCTATATATATATATATGCAAGATGAATGATTTTGGTGGTGACTTACATGATTTATGTTCATATGTTATATGCATATCTATGTGATGGATTATGATGCTTATTATGTTATGCATTTATATGATTAGGAGATGATTCTATATGTTATGATACATTATGGATGTATATTGTATAGTTTATGCTTATATGAGATTTTATATGTTATGATACATATGGATGGATGCACTTAATTTACCTTTATTTTATTATATTTGTGATGTTATAGTTGCATTATTATTATGATGTGATGCGATATGGATTATGGACATGTATGTATGTATGTAAATGAAACAATATGCATGCTCTTTTTTGTCTCTTTCTTATGGTATGCAAGGATTATTCAGGATGTATCTAATGAGATGTATGCTGATTGTATATGGATGTAGGATGGTATCATATGGTTATGACCTATGATGCTTATATGCATGATTCCTTATGATGGAATGCAATAAAAGTTTTTGTGTTTTTTTGATGCAATATGGATGACATAATATGCTTATGATGATGTCTATGATGCTTCTAACATGACTATGTATGTAGGGTATTTTGTGTGTCATAAGACACCATTGGGATGGGAATAGAAGAAATGTGAGCATGGAGGAAATGAATGTTAGTATGAAGTTAGTCAAAATGAAAAGGAGTTGATATTTTTCTTGATAGAGGCTTGCATGTTTATCATGATTGGGCATTAAATTATGGAAAATATACAATAAACACCATGTAATGACATAGACCAAGGTATGAAATGTTATCCTTTTGCAAAAATAGATAGTCGATAGAAAAGGAGTGTCATGACGAATACTAGAAGAAACATTTCCCCAGTATTTTTTCATGACAAACCAAAAAAAAAAATCAAAGAATAATTAGGGCATGAGAAATCATCACTCAGCAATGGTAGATTGGTCTATACATATTATGGAATTTAGTACTTGTTTATGGACAACATTATTTCTTTCCTTTGGTACTGGTTAGGTTGAACTTCATGTGTAGATAAAGGTTATAAATTGCTTATAGGTATTTTGTATGGTTACTCAGGTACATATCATTATCAATTGGTTTTCAATTCCATTGTTTCATATCAGATTGGTTCACTAGTATCATTGGTTGATCTTGGAAAATATCACTCTATGATACTTTACATGTTACATGACATATTGGTTTGGAATTTTACTAATGTTCACTTTGGCATTCGAGTTTGATATCCCAATAGATAAATATCTCTGCATTGGTATATGGTATGGATCATGGCTTACTGTTGATATTCATTGGCATCTATTTAGAAAAGAGAATTATCTTTGGCTCACTCTCATTTGAAAATGACTTAGAAAGAAGTCATATCTATATCGGGTCCTATAATTGTTAATTCATTAGGCCTTAGGGCCGACAACAGGTATGAGGAAATAATTAAAAAAGGTTACTTTGAAAGTGACATGGCATCATCCATTGGTAATAATGTTTGTGAGTAAAGGTAGTCGACATGCTTGATAAAGTTGGAAATTGCATTATTGATTGACTTTGATTAAAGTCATAAGTGACTGACCTATCATTTTATTTGAAATCATTGATTTTCGATGATTTTTTTCTAAGTCATAAGAGTGGTTGGCATTTTTTTGTTTGATCATTGGACAATAATTAAATTTATATGGTGATGAAGTTTGAATCGATGGTCAATATGAAATTCAGTGGTAATGATAAGTGTTGGCATACTTGGAAATTGTTATAACTATAGACTTGATGCTTATGGTATGGTTGATAATCATTATGTTCTTACTTCGAACTTCAAAAGTATTATGATTTGGTGAGGCATCAAATGTCTTGGAAACAAAATGAGTTTAGGGATTTCCTTATTGATTTTTCATTTTGCTAAGGTTGTAAACCATATCCTCTACTTCCGCCATGGGTAACTTATCACAGTTGTTACTCTCTTTGCTGCAACGTATGGATAGATGTGAGAGCTCAAGCATGAAAGGAACTCGACTGGTTTGTTCGATCTCCTATTTTGGTAATCTCTTCGTATAGATTCTCATGCACTCTCCTTCAGAATATTTCAGGTATTCTTCTTATCATTTAAAGTATGGGGAACCATTACTACTCATGGCACGAAAATAGAAGACAATTTTAGTTCTTTTATTTGAATTTAAAAATGATGCATTCAGTTCGGTTACCATAAATTTAAGTTTGTGTGTGGTCTGAAATCATTGGTTATTTTTTCTCACCATGACTGGGGTTCGGTTACAAATATATTTTAGGTTCTTGTAGTATGTTATTTGTTGTTTCTAGCAGCATGGAAAATGTTTTTTCTAGGTTATAGAGTTTCTATGATCTACACCTGTCATTATTTTTTAAAGGGTATCTGAAATATGTATTGTTGTTGCATGTGTTTTTATCAGATGTTATGACATGCAGATCAATTATTCTTTTAGGGTTTTGGTTTCAAATACAAAATTGACACATTGGATTTGGAGCAAGAAAGAAACCTTGGCTGAAGATTCAAAATAAAAAAATGATTACATCCACCTTTCACGGGCTCTGGGGGTTTTAGTGTTATTTTCTTAATATACTCATTTCTGCTCATTCTGTTAGTAGAAATCTATGTTGTGTGGTCACTTCTCTTATTCTAAAAATATACCTAGCTCAATTCGACAAAAAATTGTAACATTGCATATACCTATGTTGTTGAAAAATACAGTGATGTTTTTTATTGTATAGAAAAAAAGAGAGAGAAACAGTATTTGAAATGCATGTGACATTGAATACAACATGGGTATGTGTAGGATCATGATGGGCCAGAAGGTGGCAATATGATGGGTATGTTGCTGATGACTTTTTTTTAACCCAAAATTGATGAAACAAAAAAGGTTTTTAAAGGATATTCTCAACTTTCCACCAATATAAATTATGCTTTACTATGAGTTTAATAAATAATTATTATTCATTTTCTATTACAATTATGAATAAAGTCTTGATTGATAGGTTGTGGTTAGGGTGATTAGACAAACACCTACTTCTTATTTTTTCCCTAAAATTTAAGTACTACTACATTGAAATTTTAAAAATTTACCAAATAGAATTTGTTTTTGAAAATAAACCTAGTAGTTTAGAAACTAAATTCAATTTGCTACAAATTCTATTCTTACATATTTTTGAAATAATATACAAAACTTATTCAAAATTTTACCTCAATTTGCCTAACTCTGATTTTTCTGAATTTGTTGCCACTTAAGGGCCTATTTTCTCCATGATGATCTTGCACATACCCACATAATGTATGGTCTATTCTGATAGACATGATATACTTTGATATTGTAAATCTGAAATACAAGAAAATTAAAAGTTGTCTTAAGATTAGATAATGACTAGAATTCTAAAGGCTCAACCTAGAATCTTGAGGATTGTAGGTATTTTTTGTTGAGAGGCACTTGTGAGAAAAGAGAGAAACAAAGAGACCCTTTGTATCATTGTATTTTATATAAACTGAAAAAGGGTATGGCGCTCCTTGAAATTGGTGATTCAAAATGATGGGTTGGTGCTCCTTGTGTTTGTGCTCAAAAATCAGCCTATAAGGCATTGTTAAAAGTGGTTTTTCAAATATAAGCCTAAAAGGCAACAGTTTAGGAGTGGTTTTTCTACCCTAGGAGGGTTTTTCACTTGAAATATCTTGTGTCACTTTTCTCTTCTGTGGTTCTTCTTTTTTATTGTGATAATTCCTTGTTATGCAATTTTTTACTGTCATACTTCTCATTTTCAGTTATATGTGATTGTATTCAATATATGGATATGTTTAATCATTGAAAAGGAGAGCATAAATATGTTTTTTTTCAGTTTCTATAAAATTTGTCAAATCAGTTCATTTACATTTAGTCTCCAGGTCATACAACATAAAAAGCATCAAAACCAATTGAATTTTTTTTTTTTAAATTGAAAAAAAAACTAACTGGGACTCATTCGCCCCTCTAGGCAAATCCATCTTGTTGATGGTGTTTTTTGCATAGCAACAACTCAGACATAATATGATATTCTATCTCTCTTGAAAGTTCAATCTCTATTGGAAAAGAGATAACCCCACGATCTCTAATGTCAGGTCTTGACAATGTGAAAGAAACAACTCAGTGATAAATGTGAACATGTTGGTAATCACAAAGGGACCTTACAAAACAAATACTGAAACTTAAGCATATTTTGCAATATATTGATACTCTGAATTCTTAAATCTAACCCTAACTCAAATTTAAATAAATAGCAAAAGATAAGGGTTTGAGAAATCCAAAAATTAAGATTACTCCTAAGATCAACAATACTAATGTTCTATCTTTTAATGGTCTCTAAAATTTGTGGTCTCGGGTCTCTGTAAAACCTGTTTTTTCCTCAATAAAAAAAATACTAATGACAAGATGCTAAAACAAACCAAATCCTCAAAACTAACTTTTTCTTAACCTAGGTCTAACCTACAATTTTATAGAAACAGTGCAATCTTCTAAGGAATCAAAGATTTTCAGATCATGAAAATTCATTCAAATCAACCCTTACTTTATAATTGAAATGAAGAAACGCACAATTGAACTAAGCACACAATTATAAGATCCAGGCTAACTTTTTAAATAAACCTACAATCCATAAGCTGCCAAAAGTATGGATTAGGAATTGCTACAACATTCCAAGCATCCAACCCCAAATATCATCAAATCACTTAATTCTAAACCTAACATTCATTAAAGATTTCAAAATAATTACGAAAGATAGAATAACCAGAGCCATGCAAGATAAATCAATCGAAGAGAGGCCACCAAAGCACAATGTCTCCAATTGTATTGAATTCATCCAACAGTAGCAACAATTCAAGTATCCTATGTTACATCACTTGCTTCGAAATAAACTAACTTCTAACTCTGGTCTATTGCTTAACTTCATGCGAATTCTAATATTCTAGAACTACTACTCATCACCAATGAGGCCATACGCCACTTTTATAGAAAATGTCATCCCAAGTTAGGGTTACAAAGAAAGGTCAGCCACAAACAAGTTAGCCAGTGAAAGAAAACCCCAAAATTACAATTATTAAATGCTTGAGGCTCCTCTCTAGGTTGGCCTAGAATTTCCTTATAATTTGATCCAATACATGTGAGGGCTAGAGAAGAAATAATGGAAAGCACAAATTTTGAAGCATTCATTCATTGGTCGGCCCTTTGTCTTTCCCTTGACCCATTTTATCTTGCATGCCAAGGAAGTATTCCTCTAGATCATCCAAAGGTGGGGTATTTAAGATCTTGAACCTCCTATCAAGAGACTTAATTTCTTCCCTTGATTTCTTGATGACTTTATCGCATTCCACCTTTAGAGTTTGATATTTCTCCATGACTGCAACATATGTGGTTGCATCATCAAGTTGGTGCACATTAAGTGGACCACTATCAATTGAATCATAGATTTCATGCCACCATTCCCTCAGCTGCTCTAGAATTAGGTGTTTCAGTGTAAACTTATTTCTCCCAGTCATAATATCAAAGAATGGAATACCCTTTCCAAAAATATCCTTCAATGTATTCCCAATCTATTGCCGTTGTTTATGAATTTTCTTCAAAACCCTTTGATTAATTTTCAGCAATTCATACCATTCCCAAGGTTTTGAAGCCTTCAAAGAAGGTAGGATTTCATCACTCACCGGATTTTCTTTTGTGTAATCCATGATTGTCTTCAATTTATGCAGGAGAAGATCTGTATCATTTTTGTCTTGCCCTAGCACATTCTACAACCAGTCAAAAGATCTTTGGGCATCACCACAAGCAGACAAAATGTCCTTAATTATTTTATCTCCTTTATTCCTCACATATTGTAGCCATTCATGGGTAACTTGTGTGGTGGCCTACATCTTCTCTAACTTGGTGATGGTCTCCCCAGGTAGAAGACCAACTAAAGATGATGAAGAGATAGATTATAAAGGCCTCATGAGATCCTACAAATATCTTTTGAGTCTTTCATTCTCCTTCTTCAATTCTTGCTTATCTTATATCTCTTTGTTGAATCTGCCTAAAATTGCAGCACTAGAGCCTTAGAACTCTTCAACTTCTTGTATCATGGAGGTAGGCCCAAGATTGATGGTCTAGACACTGTAATCCTAGCTAGTTACCTCATATTTATTCTTATCAGGAGCAAGAGTGGCAATGTGGATCACTTGGTTATTGGTCTCATCTCTCCCAATCCTAGAGATAACCTTAGCCCTTTTACTTTCTTTTCCCTTTCCTATGTTGGCTAATATATCATCCCAATTTGAAGGGGTATCATCCACAATAATCTGCTTACTCTTCAATCTCTCATCCAACCAACCAAGGTCAGGAGCACCAGTTTGTTGTTTATTATGTTTTCATTTCTTAGTTTGATCTATGGAAGATTCAACATTCATATTGTGTCTTGGGGGTACCTCCTCACCTTTGTCTCCTTCCATGTCATCCTTATCCTGCTTTGGATTATCATTCTTTTCCATATTATGTTCATTCTCCTCGTGCACTAATGGAGGAGTCCTTGTAGTCACTTCTTCTTTTCTTGGAGACTTTCCTCCCTTTGTATCAGTAGGTGAATCCTCATAACTTACCAAAGGAGACTGTATGATCTTTTCTATCTCTATCTCAGTGCTATAGAGCTCTTCCTCCTTGAATTCTTCCACCTCCTCCTCTTGGTGATCACTAATCTCTGCATCAATGGACTCATGTTGCACATCTTGTGATTCAGGAAGAGAAGAGGCATCCTTCTGTTGCTCCACTATAATAGCATCTATATAAACATTTTCTTGCAGTATACTATCCTTTGGAGAAGGAGTCCTTAATCTCCTTGCATAAAATTGTGTCTTTCCTTCAGAGTTGTCCATTTATACCACTTGAGGATCTATATTCTCTTCCTCCCTGGAAGGTTGATCATTTTTCTTCTTTGCAACCTTGACCAATCTTCTTCTTTAAGGTACAGGGACATCATCCTTCTCACCTTCATCATCTGGTTCATCCTCCACAACAGACTTATCTTTCTTAGAGACTTTCTTCCTTCTTTTGACAATTGGCTTCCTCTTTTCCCCTATCTCCTTTTATGCATGTGCACCTTTAATCTTGATCTTGAAGGGAGACCCCACCTTCTCTTTACCCTTTGGATCTTTCTCATCATCTTCAAAGCTAGTCTGGGACTCCAGATTTCCCATGAGATCATATGTGTGTTACATGCCTTTGTTGTCTAGCTCCCATACCTTATGTTTGATTCACAACTTAGGATACTTGATCACATGAGCATTGATTTTATCCAACTCGGTTTTCTCTTCCTCCAACTAATCAATTCTTCCCACTGGTTTATCCTTGATGGGGTCATAGTCATGATTCTGTATCAATTCTCCATCATCATCCAGCTGATCAGGAATGACTTTAGCGTTGAAAAATCTGATTAAGTGGATAGGAAACCTAGAATATTTCTTCTTTATGACCACAAATTCATCCTTGCAATTTACCCAATAATCTTCAATGTCATCCCTATGCATAAAATCCCTACTTGCCTTGTTTTGGTATCCACATGTCTTATCAAACCTAGGTCTCTTGGTATGGAATTCCAAACCCAAAGTACTCATTTCTTCATCAGAGGAGTGTGCTAACATCAAAGAGGGACAAAACTCATTAGTTCCTATCCTCAAAGGAAAGTCATTCCCAAAGCTGGTTTTATGCATGTCCTTCAAAATATCATCAAAGGCTGAAATCTGTCTAGTGACTTCCAACAATATGATGTGGTCTATTGGATACCTTGGCAACCTATAAGGATCCCTTTGATAACCATTAATTCTGATATATGAAAAGGTGGGGAACTGGACAAACCATCCTCCATACCTTTGTATCACCTCCTTGGCTACATTGGAAATCCTTACATGCTCTCCTCCATGTAGTAGCCTTGTGATATACATGGTGAATGCATCATTCACCCTCTTGTAGCTTGATCCACCCAAATGCATCTGTGGGTATACCTGATAAATCACATCTTTTCCAAATATCCCTTGAGTACTTAATCCCTTATATGGATGAACCCTTGCCAAGGCATAAACTAGATAAGATGTCATGGTAAAACTCTTGGTCTGCAACACATTACATAGTTGTTCATGTATCATGGCACTGATGATACCTACCCAATGATAATCAGTTTTCTACTCCATTCTTACTATGACATAAAGTATCTAGTTCCCAAAGACCCCTATAGTTTTCAAACATACAACCCTGCTAGGGAGTGTGATGGCATCATAGTACTCTGCTTTAAATTTTTCCCTAAAAAACTGTTTAGGTAACTTGGAGATGTGGGGCTTAGGATTCTCCATCCAAGAGTTGGTGAACTGCAAAGTCTTGTTTTTATCATCTACATAATATTTCCTGGCTACATCCAGATCTAGGCCCACCACATGAGGTCTGTCAGGTATATGAAAGGTTTGTGCCACTGAAGGAGGAGAGAAATTATCCAACACTTTTCCTTATGGACCAATCACCCTCTATGTACCCCTATCATAATGTGTAGCACATTCTAGAACGAACTCATAGCATTGAACTGTGGGAGGAAACCCAGCTACATGAGACAATTCTGACTCTACCATTCTTCTGGCCAACAATGGGGGATTCTCCATGGCCATTCCTGCCTTGAATTCTTCGTAGTCCCATTTTCCCACATTAGTATCAGTGATTCCTAACCACACAAAAGACAACTTGGTCTCAAGAACTTTTCTTTTTATATCTATCTTGATCCTTTCTGATTCTGGGATGACAAATGCTCCCTCATCACTGGGATCCACCATTTTCCCTTATCTCTTCCAGCCACAGCCTTGCTTGATTCAGCCTACATTCAAGAGACCAGAATAAATATCTATCATAGCATAAGAATCCAAGTTAGTCCATCATAAAAGCATGCCAATCACCAAAGAGATCCAAAAACTCAATCAGAATCCCCTAAAAATAACATTAAGCATCCTTTCTTAAAGTTTGGGATTTTCACCCCTTCACGGAATTCAATCCAGAAAGGAATTTTGGGGAATTACAAGATAGGTGAATTTTAGCGATGGAAGCCCAAAATAACATTCATAAGCATTTCAATCATCAAGAAAAAATCAAGAAACATTTGCACATCCTTAACTTATCCCAAATCAATCATATAATGCAAATTCATCAACAGTTAATTCATGCATTCCCTTTATTCTTCATTTCTAACAATTTTTTATGGAATTTTGTCGGGGAAGGAAATCTACAAAGTTAGTAGGACTCAAAAATTTTCGGAGAAATGAAGAGGTGACAAAATCAAAAGAAATCCCAAGGTAACGGATTTTCACGAAATAAGCCCAGTTTTCATGTTTTACGCAAACTTCAAGAGGATGATGGATCGAAGGAAATCCATGAAAATCCTGAGGTAGAAGAAATCCCCGAAATGCCCGAAACCCCAAAATACTTGAAATCCCAAAACTCTGACTTCAAAACTCTGAAATCTGAAATCTTTGACTTCGAAACTCTAAAACTCTAAAACTTCGACTTTGAAACTCCCACTTCAAAACTTGCACTTCAAAACTCCAAAATCTATGACTTCATCAATATTTCATCTAAATTGATCAACTTATCAAGATTTTGGGAATTGAAGCTCGAAATTATACTCCTCAAATCGTTCATCAATGGTTTTAACTTTCTAATTCTTCCAAAGGGTGATCTAACATTATTAATAATGAATTCAAAATCGAACCCTACTATTTTAAGAATGAACATGCCATCAGAGTTCCAATCCATTTGTGCAAAAGATCAAATTCAAAGGGTGGCGAAACAAGTAGGGCATGGTGTACTCAGATCATGAAATGAACAAGATTGGAAACATCTATTTCAAAGGGGAAGTTGAAATGTAAAGGAAAAAATCCTAGCTTAATTGCAAACCCCCCTCAGAATATTGAAATAAAACCCTAGCACACTCAACATGCCAAAGAGGAATTTACATTCATCAATCTAAATCAAGGCAATGGGTACATACCATTGATGAAGCAAAATAGGTGATAATCAATGACTGAAAGCAAGCCTTGATGCGCAAGTAAACAACAGCAGCAAAAAATTCCAAGAAAACCATGACCAAGATCAAAAATTTATAGATCCAAACGCTAATCACACCAAGCAATCACAACTAAGCTCCTCCAAATTCAATTAGGGAAAAATACAATTGACTCACAGCATAAAAACTAGCTCAAACCTCATTAAGCATAGATGTAGAGTCCATACATTAGCCATTAATGCAATGATAAGACAATTCAAAATGAGTTTAGGGATCCGAGGCAAAAAAGGAATTTCGGGAAAATCCGATCGACATGGAATTTTGTGAAGATCGAAATCTCTGAAAAAAGTGTGAAAATAGCCTTCGTTGGGTTTTCAAGATAGCCAGGGAAATCCGCTAGAGGAAGAAAATCCTAAAACCAAGGAAAAACCTTTAATTGACCCAAAACTCATGATTTTCAATGTGTTATTTAGCAAGGGTGTTTGCATAAGAAAGATTAGCATCAAGGAACATTGCAACTTGACCAAATCCCAAGATCAAACCACCAAAGGCCAAAAGAGAAATAAAAGAGAAGAACCAAAAGCTAGAACCAAAATGCCAAGCAAAGAGGGTCCCTACTTTTAGTGGGGTGTGTGCAAAACTGCACAAAAAATGTCAACTCTGCTGGGAAAATGCCCTAGAGCATTTCAATGACAAACTAGAATCAATAACTCATAATCTTTGGTTTCAGTCCTCACATCAAGTCACCTATGAGCAAGGTTTCAAAATTCACAAGTGATCAATCCTATCCTGTACCAGGGTTAGAGTGTGTGTCCATGCATTTATTTCCTTTCCTTGGTTACAATAAGGACCAAACTTGGTCTGATAGGGCTACATAAAGATTCCAACTCCAAAAGCAACCTGGATAGAGCCTCATTTCCAGTTAGGCATCCATAGCCTAGACGAGGTTATCACTATGATCCTCCCAAGCATAGCTCTACTGCCAATCAGGCATTTATAGCCTCGGTAGAGATAGTAGGATACTCCTGATAAGGCGAACATTACTTTTGATTTTCAACATTTTTTTTTTCTCTTCGAGATATTTTAAACTTTCCCTTTCACCATATAAGAAATGAAGCTCATTCTCAGGGATGAGAACCACAGTGGCGCTGGAGCAGAGCATAATATTTTTCATCTAGTCAGACTTCATAAGGACTATATGCAGCCTTAAAATCCTTAAGATTTGTGTAAAAATATAAGACCCAAATACATTCCAGTATTTAACTTAAATCAAGTGACCTTCCAATTCCAGGAATATGCATCATCAAATAAATAAATTCTACCAATTGACTCTAAAAAGATGACTGAAGCTTGTAAAAGAAATCTCAGTGCAATCCCAGACAAAACATCATTTGTTATACAAGTGTAACACACCCAAAAGGAAGTATGAAAACCCAAAGCAAGAGCAAAGAAAAAAGAAAAACCAACAAAAGCAAACCTACTCTAACCAACAATAGAAAATAAACAAAGAAAAGCGAAAGAAAACCAAACCAAACCCAAGCAGAAACAAAACAATAGAAAGGAAACCTAACCTAACTATGTACAAAGAAAGAGTTGTAAACAACTCAGGATTGGAAGTAATGCTTCAAATACTGCCCATTCACAGGCAGTGGGATGTCCTCTCCAGTGAGATTTTTCAGGTGGAAAACATTATCTCCCAGGATCTTTGCAATTTGGTAAGGGCCAAGCCAAAGTTTGTCAAATTTTCCATGCTCTTCCTTTCGGTCATGTGCTTTGTCCTAGTAGAGAACCAAGTCAAAGATTCTAAAGGATTTCACTTTGGCTCTCCTATCAAACCATCTCTTCAATACACCGTGATGTTTAGCAAATTTTTCTAGGGCCTCATCCCTTTTCTCTTCAAGGTGTAACAGTTCAGCTAGATGGGCTTCACACTTATCCTCTCCATCATAATACTCATTAATGAATTTCAGGGTAGGGATCTTCAGCTGGATAGGGAATATAGGTTCCAAACCATACACTAGGTGATAAGGAGAGGTTCCTAGGGATGTCTTTTGTTTGGTACGGTCTACCCAAAGAGAAAATCTAAGTTGGGTGTGCCAGTCCTTGGGATTCTTCTCTAATAGCTTACGAATGATTGTTAAAAGGTTCTTATTAGAAGACTCAGCCAGACCATTGTCCTGTGGGTAGTAATTGGACACAAAATTTATAATGATTCCATGATCAAAGGCCCAATTAGAAAATTTCAATGATGCAAATGTAGGACCATTATCACAAACTAGAGCCAATGAACAACCAGAACGATTAGTGATACCTGACTCAATGAAATTGATTACCACTTCAGAAGTGCATTATTTGCATACAAGAGCCTCAATCCATCTGGTAAAGTAATTAGTAACATTAAGAATATG
>VCHN02000014.1:103564871-103665956 GCA_007115665.2 Sequoiadendron giganteum
CCTGATTTGATTTGTGACCCCTTTCCATGGCAACCACATGTGATAATGGTCCATGGATGTGTATCCATTTAGTGGCTTGGTGAAATCTTGACGCAAAATTAGACCATAGGTGTCAGGAATATCAGCAACCTAAATATTAATCACTTGTTGTACTCTAGGATCTAAAGCAACTTGCATGGGGATCATGTTTAGCTCTCCTACTATATTAAACTTTGTCTTGTCCAATTGGGTGACCTTCTTCTGAGAGATAGCAAGGGTGATACCTAGTACTCTACAAATAGAAAAAGGCATAACATTTGTAGATGCTCCTGAATCTAGAAGACAATTATGTAGATTCTTCCCAAATATACGAACATAAATCAGAAAGGGATGGGTTTCCATTTTTCCCTAGAATAAACTCAACTGAGTGTCAACTTGTCCAACTTGATTCTTATCTTTTTCTTTCCCTTTATCACCTAGTGGCACCTAGTTTGGAATTTTGGATGCTTTTGAACTAGAAAGTTGGTCCACTACCTCATTGACTGCTACTCCTTGAGATGCTTTACTTGCATTAAAATACCCTAGGACTATATTTTTGATAGCGGGAACCCTTAATAACTCAAAAGCAAAAAGACTTACCTTTAGTTTTCTAAGTTCTTCAGTCATGTATTCACCCAATTTCTCTACATTCATGTCAGCATGGATTTCCTTAGATGGACCAGTCTGCTTCTCCCTTGTTGTCTCAACATTACCTCCCCTTGATGCATCAGGTTGTGCTCCTTTTGCAAAGTACTATGTTGGCACATGGAAATAAGATGGATTATTGCTATCATGTGGATCGGTGGAGTAGTAATTTTTTTTGGAGGAATAGATGTAGTGAATGGACCTCCAGCTTATGGATTCTTGTTAGGCCTATTCCTCAAGTCATATTTCTTTGTCAGTTGCTGAAACATCTGTACCTCTTCAATACCAGCTTCCTCCTCATCAAAGGGGTCATTATCATTCTCATTTCCCTAATTAAATAATTGAGAAATTTCATCTTCATTAAGCACCTATTCAACCTCTCCATTCTGGTTACTCGACTCTTCTTCTGGTTCATTCTCTTCATCCCTTGGGAAGGGAGCATGATTCAACACTAAAAACAGGGAGTCATAAGGAGTAGAAGGTACCATTTCCTGATTGGTAGACTTATTTTCCACTTCATACTGAAAGATGGAAGCAACAGTCTGAAATTCAGGACAATCAAGTTTAGAGTGTTGACTTGTCTTGTGAAGCCTACACCATCTGGATAGAGTTGCCTCTACGAGGAACACACCACTTAGAGTTTTCTCTTGATTAGAATGTTGGTCCAATGGAGTGGGAACTCCTCCATTATTAGGTCCAGTGTTCCATGGCCTATTCTATCGAGGTGGTTGTATCCTCTCAAATCCTTGTCCACCTTGTTGCCCTCGGTCAAAGTTCTGACCAGAACCTTGTCCTCTTTCAAAAATCTATTTTCTATCAGAATGTTGTCCTTTGTCAAATTTTTTCCCTCACGCAACATCTCAGTTCTCCCTACTACAATTTGTTTGTAGGATTCTCTTACCTTCTTGGAGTTGAATGTTCTAATTTCTCAAGTAAGTTACCTCCATATTCAGTTTCTTCACCTACTGAGTTAGCCCATCTAGCCTTTCCTTATCAAGACTACTATAAGTTATTGAATTCACATTATTTGGAGGGTATCCTGACACTCCTCTGGGACCAATAGACTGATTCAAAAATTGTGAGTTCTATAAATATGTAGGGAAACCATCCTATTGTTGTGGATGAAGGGGTTGATTAGCATTTTTTCGAGGATAACTAGTCATTGGATGAGCCTGACTAATTGGAAGGACTGGGTGAGGAACAAAAGGGAACTCTGGGATGGGATTCATAATGAGAGTGTGATTAGTTAGATCTTGGTTAAGAGCTTGGACTTGTCTAGGGTGAGCAGCAGGTCACAAAGATGGCAAAGGTCCCGATAGGTGTTGTCTCATATCAGTGCTAACCTTAATTGCCTCTATATATACAGTGAGAAAAGTGGTTGGGGGATTATTTCTCTATTTTAGGAAGGTGGATGTAGGACTATAAAGGGATTCAGTATAGACCTCTAAGGTAGTGGTGTCATCTACAACATAAGGTGCTTGCAATCTAGTGTATGCATGGTGGAACCAATTGTTGAATGACCCTATAGGCTCATTAACTTCTCTCTTAACCCTAGTAAACTGCATGCAGAGCTCATTGGCACTGATGGGGATTTTAAAATTCTACAAAAATGCAACCTCAAGCTCAGTCTAATTATTGATTGATGCAACAGGTAGATGATTATACCAATAAAAGTCCTCATCTCCCAAAGAATATGGGAAAATAATGCATGCAAAATTTTCATGATTAATTCCTCTATCCCTTAGATAGGTCTAGAAAATCCTGATGTTTTCCTTTGTTGTCCTATTAGGATCACTAGTATGGAACTTAGAGAAACAATGCTTGGGGTTATTGGGCATGACATTGTAATTATTGAAGGATAGAGGTGATGGGTTATTTTCCAGAAAAGCCATTGGTGGAGGTGGGGGTGGCAAATGTTGATTGATGACTAGATGGGGTTGCTGAATGGGGATGGCTTCAGAGTTAGATGAGGATGGGCTTGATGTGGATGAAGATGAAGGAGATGATGGGAGTGGCTGAGTGGAGGATGATTCTTCCCTCCTTCTAGTCCCTCTTGACCTAGTTGGGGGTGGTAAATCGTGAAACTCTTCTTCTCCTAGTGTATATGTGGTTCTCCTTATGAGTCTCTCAGGAGAAATGGCATTGAGAAAATGCTCCAGTTTGCTTATTTAGGCCCTCCTTCTAGTGCCAATCTGTTGATGGTATTTTCTGCACAACAACAAATTAGACAAAATATGATATTCTATCTCTCTTGAAAGGTCAATCTCTATTAGAAAAGAGATAACCCCAAGGTCTCTAATATCAAGTCTTGACAATGCAACAAAAAAACTCAGTGATAAATGTGAAAATTTTGGTAATCACAAAGGGACCTTAAAAAACAAATACTAGAACTTTATCATATTTTTCAATATATTGATACTCTGAATTCTTAAATGTAACCCTAACTCAAATTTAAATAAATACTAAAAGATAAGGGTTTCAGAAGTCCTAAAATTAAGATTACTCCTAAGATCAACGATACTAATGACAAGATGTTGAAACAAACCAATTCCTCAAAACTAACTTCTACTTAACCCAAGTCTAACCTGCAATTTTACAGAAATAGTGTAATCTTTTAAGGAATCAAAGATTTTCAGATCATGAACATTCATTCAAATCAACCCTTATTTTCAATTGAAATGAAGAAACCCATAATTAAACTAAGTACACAATTATAAGATCCAGGCTAAATTTGCACAACCTACAATCAATAAGCTAGGCCAAAAGTATGGATTAGGAATTGCTACAACATTCCAAGCATCCAACCACAAATATCATCAAATCACTTAATTCTAAACCTAACATAATCACTTAATTCTAAACCTAACATTCACTAAAGATTTCAAAGAAAATAGGAAAGATATAATAACCAAAACCATGCAAGATAAACCAATCCAAGAGAGGCCACCAAAGCACAATGTCTCCAATTGTATTTAATTCATTCAACAGTAGCAATAGTTGAAGTATCTTGTCTAACAACACTTGCTTCAAAATAAACTAACTTCTAACTCTCCTCTATTGCTTAACTTCATGCAAATTCTAATCTTCTAGCACTACTATTCATCACCAATGAGGCCATACGCCACATTTATAGAAAATGTCATGCCAAGTTAGGGTTACAAAGAAAGTTCGGCCACAAATAGGTCAACCAGAGAAAGAAACCCCAAAATTAAAATATAAGACTTTATTAAATGTTTGAGTCTCCTCTCTAGTTCAGCCTAGAATCTCCTTATAATGTGATCCAATGCATACAATGGCTAGAGAATAAATAATGGGAAGCATAGATTTTGAAGCGTTCATTCATTGGTCGGCCCTTTGTCTTTCCCTTGACTCATTTTATCTTGCACGCAAAGGAAAACTTCCTCTAGATCATCCAAAGGTGGGGTATTTAAAATCTTGAACCTCCTATCAAGAGACTTAATTTCTTCCCTTGATTTCTTGATGACTTTATCCCATTCCAACTTTAGGGTTTAATATTTCTCCATGACTGCAACATATGTGGCTGCATCATCAAGTTGGTGCACATTAACTAGACTACTATCAACTAAATTATAGATCTCATATCCACCATTCCACGAGTTGCTGCAGACTTAGGTGTTTCAGTGCAAACTTCTTTCTCCTAGTCATAATCTCAAAGAATGGAATACCCTTGCTAGAAATATCGTTCGATGTATTCCCAATCTTCTACCCTTGTTTATAAATTTTCTTCAAAAATCTTTGATTAATTTGCAGCAATTCATACCATTCCCAAGGTTTTGAAGCCTTTGAAGAAGGTAGGATTTCATCACTCACCAGATTTTCTTCTATGTAATCCATGATTGTCTTTAATTTCTATAGGAGAAGATCTGTATCAATTTTGTCTTGCCCTAGCACATTTTTCAACCAGTCACAATATCTATGGGCATCACCACAATTAGAAAAAATTTCCTTAATCATTTTTATCTCCTACGTTCCTCACTTCTTGTAGCCATTCGTGGGTAATCTTTGTGGTGGCCTTCATCTTATCTAACTCGGTGATGGTCTCCCCAGGTAGAAGACCTATTGTAGATGATGAAGAGATAGATTGCAAATGCTTCATGAGATCTTGTAAATATCATTTTAGTCTTTCATTCTCCTTCTTTAATTCTTTCTTATCTTGTATCTCTTCGTTCAATTTGCATAAAATTGAAGCACTAGAGCCTTGGAAATCTTAAAATTCTTGTCTCATGGAGGTAGCCCCAAGATTGATGGTCTAGATACTCACACTTCAAAACTCCAAAATCTATGACATCAATAAGATTTCATCTAAATTGATCAACTTATCAAGATTTTTGGAATTGAAGCTCGAAATTATACTCCTCAAATCGTTCATCAATGGTTTTAACTTTCTAATTTTCCAAATGGGTGATCTAACATTATTAATAATGAATTAAAAATTGAACCCTAGGGTTTTTAGGATGAACATGCCATCACAGTTCCAATCCATTCACGCACAAGATCAAATTCGAAGGGCGGTGAAACAAGCAGGGCATGGTGTACTCAGATCATGAAATGAACAAGAGTGGCAACACCTATTTCAAAGGGGAAGTTGAAATGTAAAGGAAAAAACCCTAGCTTAATTGCAAACCCCCTCAGAATATTGAAATCAAACCCAAGCACACTCAACATGCCAACAAGAATTTACATTCATCAATCAAAAGCAAGGAAATGGGTAAATACCATTCATGAAGTGAAATAGATGATAATCAACAACTAAAAGCAAGCCTTGATGTGCAAGAAAACAACAACAACAACAACAAAATGCCAAGAAAACCATGACCAAGCTCGAAAATTCACAGATCCAAGTGCTAATCATGCCAAGAAATCACAACAAAGCTCCTACAAATTCAATTAGGGAAAAATACAATTGACTCACAACATAAAAACTAGCTAAAACCTCATTAAACATAGTTACAAAATTCGTACATGATCCATTAATTCAATGACAAGACAATTCGAAATGAGTTCAAGGATCCGAGGAAGAAAATAAATTTCAAGAAAATCCAGTCGACACAAAATTCTGTGAAGGATTGAAATCTTCAAAAATAGTGTGACAATAGCCTCCATCAAGTTTTCAAGACAGCTGGGGAAATCTGCCAGAGGAAGAAAATATCAAAACTATGGAAAAACCCGAAATTGACCCAAAACTCATGATTTTCAAAGTGTTATTCAACAAGGGTGTTTGCATAAGCAAGATGAGCATTAAGGAACATTGCAACTTGACCAAATCCTAGGATCAAACCACCAAAGATCAAAAGAAAAGAGAAGAACCAAAAGACAAAACCAAAAAGCCAAGCAAAGAGGGTCTCTACCTTCAGTGGGGCGTGTGTGCAAAACTACACATAAAGTCCCATTTCATATTTTAAACTACCATTTAAAGCATTAAAACCTCATTTATATGCTTCCTAGGATTGGTAGTAACATGTAGTATAAGTCTAGAAAGTTTTAGGAACATGTGTTTTATGTATCTAGGTCAAATCATCCATGTAGTGAAGTCATTTTTAGAGAATTTCAAAAATCATTTCGATATCAAAAGTTTTAGATCTGTAGGAAATTTGTTTACATTTTAGAAATTGTTGGGTCTTAAAAATGTAGGTTTGAACCATGAGAGGTTTCCAAGCTCTCACAACGCTTTTGGCCAACGTACAAGGCCAATTGATGCAATTTTACCTTCTACTCTTTAGGCTCTGCTAGACCTAGGCGGGTGTACCTATGTGAATGATGCAGATTTTGAAATGTATTTCCTATTTAAACAATCTACTCACAATGGCAAATGGAAGTGGATAGAAAAAATCATTGCAACTACTCGTACTGTACAATAGAAATAATTTGAGAATGTTGTTTTTCATGAATTTTATCATCTGGGTTGTGATAGATCAGTGCCTTCTATCCACAGGGGCAATGGAGTCAAAATTCAAAATGATATGTGTTTCCTACTTTGGCTTAACTCTAGCTATTAGGTACTTTGAAAAATGAAACTATATGACTGGCATAAAGCTTCATTAATTTATGACTTCGCATAAATTGTGCTGGAATGTTTCTCTATCAGGTTCTTCTTTAATTATCCAAAAGAAATCCTTAAATTAATGTGACTTATCCAAAAGAATTTAAATCTGACTTGCAGACACCAATCAACTAAATCACACAAAATAAGAGTGCACTTTGATAAATTAGAAATATACTTGATATGCTAATTTAAATAATTAAAGGATCTAAAGTTGGAGACAACCAAATAAATAATATGAATTATTTCACCACAACAACTGAATACCAAAAATAATTGCACCAGTTTAAATATATTATCTTCATTGATTCTACTTCAAAAAAGAATTGTCATTGTTTACATTCCCAATCTGAAAATATCTAACTACTACCCCCCTTACTCCATTTTCTCAATTCATTTATATAATATAATCGAAGATTCATGACCCTCCATTTACCTGTTATAACCATTTGTACTCATTGACATAAATTAAAATATTTAATTAAGTTGCCTTATTGGCAAATTAAATATTTTAACATAGCTCTGCATTTTCGTTTTATTTTATATCATAACACTTTTCTTGACTTTAATATTTCCTATCTCTGTAGCTTCCTTTACATTTACTACCCTACCACGGTCTATCATTTTTCTCCCTGCGGCTACACGGTGTTCGACTGTGATTGCATCTTTCACCGTTAACCGCCTTACTGTGGTCTGTGTTTTAACCGCCAGCAGTACCGCGGTGACCTATCTCAACCGCTACCTCCACTATCATCTTCCCGACCACTGCGCTACTGTGGTCTTAACCGTCACAACCTTCTCTCCCTTTACCGCTCGACCGCGGGCATAACCTTTACCTCTGCTGGTACCGCAGTGACCGTCACTAACCATTTCCTTGCCACCTACTCACTGCCCACCGCGCTACCACGGTCTCCCTTTCAACCCCTGGCAGTTGCACAGTAACTGTCTTGACCGCTAGCCTCACTGGTTGTCTCTATTCACCGCACCACTACGGTCATTGTTCTGACCATTGGTGGTATCGCAGTGGCTGCCTTGATTGTTGCCTCGCTACTTATACTGACCTGATTGACTATTTACTGTGCCACCGTGGTCTGTTTGAGGATTGTTTGCGGTGTAGAGGTAACAATTATCATGATTGTGCTTAACCACCACCACCATACCACAAGCCACTTTGCAAAAGGCTGCAGTATAGAGGTAAATGGTATTGGCCAAGAAGGATGGATGATAAGGCAGCAGTATAAGATATAAGGTGTTTTAGCACTTTGGATGGGGGGATGAAATGATTTTTTATGAAAAGGTAGGAAAATAATGGGTTTAAATGGGTAAAAGACCTTAGTTTTTTAATGGAAAATTTGGGTTCTAATAGAAACATTGCATAATTTAGATAGATTACTTTCTCATGTTAGCATCTATTCTTTTCCAGCATTTAGTATTTCTAGAATATCAAATGGCTTGTATGATTCTATTTTCCCTACTCATGGGCATAATCTAGGAAGGAAAAGTAAAACCTTTGATAAGCATGTTGGATACCCTCCTAGTATCTGTTGGATTTGTAAGAGTGTCATAACACAAGAGGATGCAAGTGTAGACAATAATAACAATCACACTTGTTCTTCTCTCGATACCACTCCTATTAGTGATGAATGTATCTTGGTGAAAGAAGATGCAAGAATTGAGGGTCTTGATTGTTCATATCCTCTTCCCCCTTTGGAAGATATTAGAAAAGAAGAAGATGAGATCATAGACGCATTTCTAAACATCACCTTACCTAGTCTTTATTCATCCCTTGCTTGTGATAATCTTCTAGTGAAAATGGATGAAATAATAGGTAGCCATGACAGTAAAATTTGTCCTCCTAATATCCCTCCACAATACGAAGAGGATAGGTTCATGTTAGAATATGCACCTATTGAAATTCACGAGAATCTTGTTCCTCCCTTCCCCAATTCTCCTACCATTTGGAAAGATCTATTTGTTAAGAATAAAAATCATAGTTTTCATTCTCTTGATGCCTCCCCTAATTTTGATGAAGTTGCTCTACAAAATCTAACCATAGAATATGATGAACATCTTACAAGCTCTCCTACTAGGTTAGATAGTATAGCATAAGAGAATAAGACCTTAGAGAAAAAGGACAATCAAATTAAGCTTTCTCTTAATGTCCCGACTATTGATAAAGAGGATATTCTAACCTCCCCTACATGCAGTGAAATAATTTTAGAAGAACCAAGATTTGAATGTCATGAACATATAGCTTGTAGTCCTCCTAAAAACTCCCCACCTAGGGAGGATATCATGGTACAATAAAAGGAAAACATTAACAATAATGATATTGTTCCCTTAGATGAAGATGATGGAGTAGTATTAGAATCTTCTTCACTAAGGGATGTTAATATTATTCAACCTTAACTCATCCTTTACCCACCTTCACACAAACCTCAAACTCAAAACAAACTCAAAAAAAATCCTTTACCCACTTAAGTAATGTTTTGCAGAAACCGAGTCATAATACCATTGCTCATACATATAACACTCAAAACAATCTGCAACCAAGATCCCTCCTACTAACTTAACCTATTTTACTAGGTCCCCCTCGTTTTCTCGCACAAAATAGAAAGGAGTATGCTCTTGTTGAGCAACTAGAGAATACTCCTACTAATATATCCTTAGAGGACCTTATTCAAGCCTCCCCTCATTATCACAACATGATTCAAGGTGTTTTACAACAAGTTTTTATCCCTTCTAATGCACAACCAAATGGCATAGCATCCATAATTCAAGGAATAAATGTTGACATTATTTTCCACCAAAGTGAACTTCCCCCTTTGGAAGTACAAAAAAAAAATGATGCTTTCATGATATTAGTGAAATACAATAAAAGGGTATGTGCAGGATCATCATGGAAAAAATAGGCCCTTAAGTGGCAATAAAAATTCAAAAAATCAAAGTTAGACAACTTGACATAAAAATATCAATAAGTTATCTATATTATTTCAAAAATATGTAAGAATATAATTTGTATAAAATTGGATGTAGTTTCTAAACTACTAGGCTTATTGAAAAAAATTAAAAATCTATTTGGTGAAAAATTGAAATTTCAATGCAATAGTACTTAAATTTCAAGGAAAAAAGAAGAAGCAGGTGTCTGTCTGACCACCCTAACCACAATAAAATGATAAAAAAAAAATACTATATTTTAGATAGAAGTAGAGGACTCATGTCCCGATGTGATGCATATTTTTTTTATTTTTTTCCAAGTAATTAATTAATTATGAATGTTTTATTACAAATTTTAAAAAATATAAAAACTCGTACGTCTGACCACTTTAACTTGGTCAAAACTTCATAAAAATCAATTTTATTTTTTTAATCCTATAGTATGTGAAGCATATAATGTGACACATATTTTATATTCAAAAAATGTGATACCATTTGAAAGATATAGATGTTTTTCAATCAGCCTATCAATCAGGACTTTAGTCGTAATTCAAATAAAAAATGAATAATAATTATTTACTTGATTCAAAGTAAAGAATAATTTATATTGGTGGAAATCTGAGAATCTCTTTGAAAAACCCTTTTCATTTCATCAAATTTGGGTAAAACCAAGGTTGTCATCCACATAGGCCATCATATCACTTACATATCGCCACTTTTTGGCCCATCATGATCCTACACATACCCAAAATAGGAATAAAAAATCCCTTGTTGACAATGGATCATCCCTTAATGTGTGTAGCATTAACCTTTTTGATAGGCTTCAAGTGGATAAATAAAAAAATCAACCTTATTCCTTATCTATCCGTGGATTTGATAATTTATGGAAAAAACCGCTTGCTCTAATCACTTCACCTATTAATGCTGGAAAGGAAACATTAGAAACAAAGATCCATGTTATGCCACATGATATTTCATAAACTCCTCTTTTAGGAAGACCATGGGTTCATGCAATGAATGGTGTACCTTCTACTCTTCATCGTAAAATGAAGTATATTTACAACAACAAAGTGTACACACTCGAAGTATACCTTGACCCAAACAATTGTTTAAACATTGAAAAAAGAAAGGAAAATCCTTTGGAAACATTAACACCAACCACACAAGTGGAACCCATACGATAGAAAGATAAAGAAAAACATATTGAATAAGTCACAAAGCCATTAGAAGATGATTGGGGTTCCTTAGATTTCAAATCAACATTCATGGGAGAATACAAGATCATACACAAAGAATTTGGAGAGGGAAAATAAAAAGCAATAATGTCAACATAAAATCTAGAATACCCTTCGAAAGATTCCACCTCAACTACCTTAGAAAACATAACAAAAAATTATACAACAAACTTTGATGAAGATGATTATCAACAACCATTGAATCCTAAAGAAATAAAAAATCTTTATGGAAAAGGTTATGAGCTTATAAAGCAACTTGGATACAATGGAGAAGGATGTGCTTCTAGAGAACAAGGTATCCATGTCCCTATAGATCCTCACATGCACTTGAAAAGACTAGTGGTCTTGGTTATTGTCCCTCAAAAGAAACAAACAAGCCTTCACTCAATATCAACATTATTACAAAAGATTCTTCTTCACTGAATTTAATAGTAGTGCATCTTGAACTAATAGACACTAGTGGTCTTGCTTGTTATCCATTGAACAAAATGAAATAAACCAATAAACCTTTTCTTAATGTCAATGTCATCACACAAAAGTACACTAATGATTTGAATTTTTTATATTTTACACCCTCCTATAAAGGACAGTACATAATCTTGCAATCTAAAGAGTCTTGTGTAGGTATGACATCTTGTACTATGAAACGGACATCTTTGCTACAAAATAATGGAGCATCCTCTACCATTGATCAAGAATGTATCTTGTCGAGACTCCTCCAAGATCATTTGATATCCCTCCCTTCACGAACACGAAATAAATTTTACTACAATGGTTCATTTTGTGCATATCATAGAATTCATGTTCATTCTACTAATGAGTGTAAGGCTTTATGTAACAAAATTCAACATCTTAGGGATTGTGGTGCTCTTCCTTGGGTTGAATCACCTAGTTCCTCTAACTGATACTTACTTTCATCCTATTCGGCTCACCCTTGTCCTATTGGAAGTGGCGGCAAGGGGTTAGGTAGGCTTGTCCTCGTATATCACTTATTGTTGTCTCTTTCAACTAGTCAATCACCTTTAATGTATATATAAGAATAAGTTTGAGATGTGGATGATATGCCTTAAGTCAATTTGCATGTAACATACTTATTCATGATTTAGTTCAATTCAGAAACATATGTCTTGGCATAGGGATTTCCGAATAGGCTATCATGTCATATTCTACTTTAAAGCAATTTCTCACAGAAATGGTGTTAGCAACCACTTTAAATTGGAGGCATACATCAACAATCATGTTTCACCATGTGATTTTCTTTATTCTTGCAATGCGTCCTTCACTTGGTGGTGTCATTGGGCTTGATTTCCTTCGAGAGTGTGATATTTATTTGACTTGTCCTTTCTTGGATAAATTAGTCACAATGTCTCCTAAGAAGAGACCTTGCATGAATTAAGAAAAAAATCCTTTGAACAATCCT
The DNA here is from genome assembly GCA_007115665.2 of Sequoiadendron giganteum. NCBI lineage: Eukaryota > Viridiplantae > Streptophyta > Pinopsida > Cupressales > Cupressaceae > Sequoiadendron > Sequoiadendron giganteum. The sequence continues at coordinate 103,577,188 of VCHN02000014.1, forward strand.
CACACTATTTTTCATTTCCAATGTCTATGAGCTTCAATCACACGAGGTTTTTCTCGCCTCATGGAGCTCAAAGTTCATTGATATGTGGCACCTTATCAAAGTTATCAAGAGATATAAATTTAGTATTTTTGGAGAGGACCCTGATACGAGGCATGACTTTCCCTTAGCCACTTGTGTGTAAGTGTGAGTGGATGATCCCACAATACTGGTTTACAATTTTTGGGCAAATTGGACATTGAAATGATTTTTTTAAGCTTAATCTTCACTTTCGAGCTCCTCTAGTGGCTAAACTGTGAGGAATTTGAAGATGATGCAAACTAGTGACTTGTAAAGTTTTTTCTATAGATTCTAAATATATTTTTTTCAAAAATTTTGGAATCAAATTGCACTTTTTTTTATCTCCTTCGAAAACTAGTTTTTATCAATAAACAACATTTTTAAGGAGTGATGCTCACCATATACAACATAACTTTATTTTTATCAAGGATGAAATTCCTTTTTTTATGAATTTAGATTCGTAACTACAATATATAACTAGTTCATTTGGTTTCATAGTGTTTTATATATAATTTTTTCCTTAATCAAGTTTTGAAGTCAAACCAATTACAATTCAAACATATGCAGACTGTATACAACACAACTTTTTTTGTATGTATCCAAATTCAATTTTATTTTTTTAATGGATCAAGGACATTAGTACCTAGCCTAAACATATCTTTTAAATTTTTTTGATAATCTTCTATTTTTCCACATGTGCAGAACAAAGAGCTTGATTTTCAGTGAAAAACCTACATTCACAAGAAATAAAAAATAAATTTAATAATCAAATTTAATTTAATTAAAATTATACATTTTTTGAGGCTTATATTAAGGACTGCATTCTTTTTTTTTATCTGTAAATGATTTCATTATATTAACTAAGATAAGATATTATAATAAGTCCATTTGTCCTTTCCCTACAAAAAGAAACCTAGCCATCCCCATAGCCTACTTGGCCATCAGCCTTACAACCGCCATATTCGATAAAAAAAACCTTTGAACTAGCAATATCACCTCGACACCACTACACCGCATACCGCACTAGCTAAAAGATGAGCAAAAAGACAAACCCATTAATCAATCCAAACCATACCATCTATGTCCATAAATTATTTGAACAAATGCCTCTAGTCCACACCTCCAAACGACTCCAAATAGAGAATGTGTTTGATAAAGATGACACCACACCGCGCCCCTGATCGATGCTATATCAAATCCTCACCCTTAACATCTAGAATAAACAGATACAAACGTATCTTCTCCCCAGGAACCAACACCCTTCACAGGTCTTGAGGTCGAGGGACCCTAATTCCCAGCTGAACCACAATGATAACATCCATGATCCCCTCCAAGAGGTTCTCCCACACTAGGTGTTTCATTATTAGCAGTGACATAGCCCGCAATGCACCCAAGTCTAGGAGTTATGCCAACAACCTCGCTACAATGTCTACATTCATCCACCATTGCTCTATAGTGGCCATAAATTCCTCATCCAATAAAACCTCCACATCTCCTAGCACCAATTTATCCCAAACGTTAATGACCGACTTCAGCCTCCCATGACGAATTCAGTCATAAAAAGCCCATAATTTCCTACTCGATGAAAGATTGATCAATGTTTCCATCACCTATATCTAAGAAGAATGTAAAAATAGCACCAAGGGGTCTCCTAAGTAGCCTACTCAACCAAATATTTCATCTCCACTATTATCAAAGCCTTTCCATCCTTCTATAGACTGGCCACACTAAACGACCACAAGGACAACCAATGCTTCAAGTCATTTCCTACTTCAGCCATAAAATTTTTCCATCACCCAACAATTCCTCCAATCATTCCTAGCAACACTATGTCATCCTCGTCTCTCTAATGACACCAATTACGCAAGCCCCTTTGAAATCCATGAGGATAAGAAGCCTATATTAATCACTATTGACCCCTAGATCCCAAACTCAATACACCTGTGATCGACCTGCACCCAAATTTGCTAACCTATCTTCCTCCACATTTGCTTCTCTGAAGATATGTCTAATCAAAAACTCATATATTCCCCACGCTAGATCACATGCCCTATCCAACAAAGCTTGCAACCTCCAATTGACCATCCTCCCTTCTTTAAAAGCTTCAATTATCACCATATAATCCCCCTATATCTCCACCTTACTCAATTTGAAGCTTCTATAAACCTTCAAACCTCCTATACAAGCCCTTAGCTCTACTTCTATGTTTGTCATTATTGGCACATGATCATCTTTTTCTGCCAACGTCAAACCCTTTTCATTTCTTATACAACAACCTATCCTTACCACACCTAGATTGCCATGAGAAGCACCCTCAAAATTCAATTTGACCCAACCTACCTTCTGATGTTCCCATTTGGCCATCCTTCATGCCTCCTTTTTCATTCCCCCCATACCAACCCCAGGTTTTGGGACCTCCAAACTAAACCAAACTTGCCTTCTCCATGAATCCCATTTCGAGAAGCCCAAATCCCCTTCCTTCCTAAGCTTCGCCCTCCCATTAATTACTTCCACAATGGCGACCTCCAACCTATTAATGAAATTTGGAAAGAATTTTTCCTTATCCGTGAATAACCTTCGATTGTGTTCTTTCCAAATTTCACATATTACCAATGAAGGACTTACCACCCATAGCTCATGATACAATGAGTCCCTTTTCATAATCGGCCATGCCAAAAAAGAGAGTGGATATCATTAGGAAGATCACTGCTCCAACCCAACCTTGCACATAGACATCTCCATCATGCTTGAGCAAAGGGATAACTCACCAAGAGATGATCCATGTCCTCCTCAGCTGTTTTACACAAGATACAACAAGAAGGCCTTGAATATCCCAATGATTTGAATCTATCTGTCATTAAAATTATCCTTCTCACTACCGCCCACACAAATGTACCCGCCTTCAAAAGATATGCAAAATTCCAACACAAATGCAGAGGAAACCTCCTCTAACATATGATCAGGTGAAAATAACCTCATAATAATAAAATTTGGAAAGCTCATTCTTGCTAATTCAATCCTAAGCCTGTGCCAATTTATTAAACTTTAGAAGAAGTAATTACTTATTTTTAGAAAAATTATTCTTTCTTTCTTTCTTTTAATCAATTGAGGAAATTGTCCGAAGCAGGTTTGATGGGTTGATTTGAGTGTTGTTGTAGGAATTAATAGGTCATCATGCAGCTATTACAAAATTTAGCCAACACATGCCTCAAAGTGATGCTGCGAACCCACTCCTTGAAGCCTAGATGATGCGCCGAAGATTTAGTTTTAGTTCTTTTAATTTGGTTGTTTTAAACTTTATGGCTCTTCTCGAGCCTTTCGCATGTTTTAAGAAGCTTTAAAGACATCAAGTTAAGTTTGAGATTAAGGAAGAATTTTTCAATGGCTATCCATGCCATCGTAAATTTAGGATCGAGTTAGAAAGTTATCTATAAAACTGTAATTTCATAAGTAATAAAACAGTTAGAGAAAAAGTATCGTTATGTTGTTTACATGGATTTACAAATCACTATGCAATGAGTTATCTAGTTTCTATTTATTGGTAACTATTGAATGCAATGATGGAGACTGTATGTCGTAAGAGGATTTGAACATCTATAGTTTATATGAGTTAAAGACGAAGTAGTAGGTCGCGAGCTAGCCACTCGAGGGGAGTTAATCTAGATAGATAAGTACCCTGTTGATTAAGTTATTTCCTTTGCTTAAGATAAATTTTTGTTGAGTAGAAAATAGCAAGTTGTTGAAGAGTTTAGTTAAGTTGTTCTGGAGCACGTTTGTCTTTAATTTATATAAGCCTTTCTTCTGTAGTTGATAATATTTCTTTGCTGTTAGAAGATGCTTAATTGTTTGTTTCCTTACTTTTCTACTTTCGTAGTTTACCAGTTATTTAGTCTACTTGTTTCTATGCTTTCTAGTTTAGTAGTAATATTTTCTAGATTAGTTGTCTTATGCTTTTTAATTTACCTTTCCTTGATTTTCTTAGAGTAAGATCATTTTTGAGGTTAAGTAGTAATGGCTTTGGTTTAGTCTAAACTTTTGTAGTTTAAAAGAAAAACTAAAAATATAAAATGAGTTATTTGAATAATCTCCTTTTGCAAACTGCCTTGGACACTACTCAATCGATAATTGACATTCAATTATTCTAGAGTAGTAGGACCTAACGACAGTCTATCAACATATGTGACAGATACCCGTCTTTAGTATTGTAACTTCCTAAAGGGGAACCGGCCCAGACAATCCTATCCATTCCTGCTCGAATCACCAATCTTCTTCTGTCCAATTCTTCTTGGAGCAACAATGCCTCTTCCTCTGGGAATGGCCCGGGTACTAACCTTTTCCATGTGATTTCACATAATCCATCAACTACAACTTCCTTCAAATAATCTCAAACACAAGTGCCCTAGACCAGCACCAACAAATCTTTAGCCCTTACCTTCCCTACCACACTATGGAAGCTTTGATACCCACACCATGAGTCTTCCCAGAACTTTTCTCTTCTCCCATAAAAAATGTCCCAAGATAGATTCTCTAGAATTAGAGTCCTACATGCCTTAATAAAATTCTAAACCTAAGAACCATTGCAAATATTTGCTTCCCTCAATATACCATTTGCCTCCTCACATCTCAGGTACTTGCATTGAAGAATACAAGCCCATTTGGCTTCACTATGCATATACACACCCCAAACTAACTTCACACCAAGGGCCTTGTTCTAAACCAAAACATAAAAAATGCCAATACCAGCTACCTTCTTTGACTTGCACACTATTTCCCAAGAGATCAATTGAAATTTCCTCTGATCAGAGGTACCTTCCCAAAAAAAATGTTTCATCATCTAGTTCAATTGTTTAGCTTTATACCCTGGTAAGGCCAAGCAAGAAAGAAGATAGATTGAGAGGGTTGCAATCACCTCTTTCAACATTATTATTGTACCAATCCAAGATAAACACTTTCCATTCTAGGAGGACATTCGATTGCTAACCTTATTGAGCAGATCATCCCAAATCTTTCTAGTTCTCATACCCTTGTCAATTGGAAGGCCTAAATAAGTCAGGGGGAGCTGACCAACCTTGAAATGCAAAATCTTTGCCACCCGAGTCGAAAGCCTAGGCTATATATTCAAGAAAAAAAATCTTCAATTTCACTCACTTACTTGCTGCCCAGAGGCAAACTCACACTTTTTAAGAATTCCTTTCAACACCCTAGCCTCATGCTAGCTTGGACAAGCAAACCACATGGTGTCATCAATCAACTACTGGTGTGACATGACAAGAAGCCGACTAGTTAATTGAATGCCTTTGAACTCCCAAACTTTAATAGCCTGAGACAATGCTCTCCCCAAAGCCTCTGCCATCAAAATATATAAAAAACAAGAGAGGAGATCTCCTTGCCAGAAACCTCTAGAATATTCTAAAAAACTAGATGGTTCACCATTCACCAATATATAATATTTTGGAGAATAAATACATACAAAGATCTAGGAGATCCATGATTTATCAAAACCAAAGTCTTACAACACCTTACACAAGAAACACCAATCAACCATATCATATTATTTTCGAATATCTAACTTAACTAACGTACCTAGACACTCACTATAATATCCTATCTGCTCCTCTGAGATTAAGCCCAATATAATATCCTTTAATCGATTAGCCATCACTTTCACTAGAATTTTGTATAGTGTGTTACAAAGTGTAATCGGTCTGAACTCATCCAAAGAAAATGGCTTATCCTTTTTTGGGATCAAATCCAACAAAGTACAATTCACTTCCTTCAACAAATCTCTTGAAGCCCTAGATTCTTCTAGCACTGATGTTGCTCACCTACCACTTCCCAAAAAGCCTAGGAAAAAATGGTTGGAAAACCATTTGGGCCTTGTGCTTTATCTGGATGAAATGGGAAGATGACTAATCTTACCTCCTCCAAAGACAAAGGACCTATTAGTTTCCTATTTTGTTCATAGGACACCAATGAAGGTATATCGCGCAAAAATTCCTTTTGTTGTATGAAGTTGGAGTCACTCCAATTATTTAAAATCTAGTGAAAGTATTCTACTACCAATTTGGCTATCAATCTATTTATGACCTTCCACCAAAACACCATCTTCTCTCTCGAGACAAGAAATCATATTCTTCTTGTGCCTCATCCTTGTACAATTGTGAAATAATTTTGAGTTTCTATCTCCTTCTCTGATCCAAATATCCCATGATTTCTGGTGCCAAAAAATTTCCTCCCTTGCTAAAATTTCTTCCCATTGCTTCAAAATCTCCTTTTCCTTCAAAAACAAAGACTCATCCATACCCACCGAAATTAATTTTCCATTCACATTCGCTAACTCCTCTTGAAGACACTTCTTCTCCTCAAAGATATTGCCAAAAAATTCTCTATTCCAAATCCTAATTTGTTGCTTCAAAACTTTTAACTTACTTACTACCTTGAAAAGTCCATTACCTGAAGGTTGATGACCTTACAACCACTCCTTAACATTCATCTGAAAATACGAATCTTGAAGCCACATCTTTTCAAATATAAAGGGACACCGATTGGCCTTGCTCTCCCCAAGCACCTCCAAAAGAATCAGAAAATTATCAGTGCCAAAAAATGGAAGGATCCTACTCTCCAAAGAGAAAGGGAATACTATTAGATCTCCACTGAACAAAAACCTATCCAATTTCTCTATAATCCAACTAAATCGTAGCCTCTTATTCGTCCAAGTAAAAGAGCCATTTGCCAGTTGTATGTCCAATAGTGAATTTGAACTCACAAACTCTGAAAATTCTGGTTGTGATTTCAACTTCCTCCCAATCCCTCCCCGCTTGTCTTCCACCTTCAGGATTGCATTGAAATCTCCACCTAATATACACACTGAATCTTGCAGAGATTGAAGAAAAGCCCCAATATCCCACCATACTACTTTCTTTAGCACCACATTGACAAGTCCATATACATTTACTAAAAAAAACTCTAGATTCAAGCTTAGGCTTTCAACCTTGCTTGCCAACCACCACCTTCTTGTTGCAACCTCAACCAAATAGAAATGACAAAAAAGACAAATTGTTATGAGCCCACCCAAAGCCCCTTGAGAATCCACCACCGATAAGTTTCATGCTCTTAGACTCAGCTTTAAACTTCCCAACTCATCCAACTGCATATTAGACTCTTGCAACAACACAATATCAGTTGATTGCTCATCAATTATATGCTTGAGAATACATCATTTTCAAGGGGAGTTTAAGCCCCTAACATTCTAGCTTATTAGGCTCATTTCCCCCCAAGAAGGGGACCTCCCTTCCCTGATCTAAGATGCTAGGTTATTTTTTGTTGGCCAGTCGCCTCCCTAGCAGGAGACCTTTTCTATTTGTTTGAATTCCGCCCAACCTTCCACTTATCCCCATAGTCTAGAGTCTATTTCCCTTCACCCTACATCGTAATCACCAGAAACCTCCTTATATAGAAATTGTTTTCTTTAAAAGGCCCACCCAAACACCATTCCTACTTCAAACTATTCCAACACCATTTCCTTCTCCTCACACAAACGAACCTCATTTACAACATCACCAAGCTTAGCACTCACTTCCCATGGAGCCTCGCCAAAAAAAATCATTTGGAGGTTATTCTCCTCTTCCCAATATGTTTTCATCCAAGTTGAATCTAGCTCATCCTTTTTCTCTGCAGCAACCACCTATTGCTAAACCTCTAGCATAGATCTAAGTTCATTACCAACCTGTATAATAATTTCCCAATCATTCATTTCCTGATCAAGCACTGAAGCTATTTCCTTCCTAGACGATATCTCCTCGACCTCCACACCTTTTATCTCTATCAACTACTGCCCTACTAGAATGCCTCCCATCTCTAGCTAAGGGAGGGCCTCCTCCCCCAACATTTTTCCTTTCAATATTTCATCCTATTTTTCATTCCTTTCACTCATTTTCCCCTTTGAAGAACCCTCACCTAAGCCCAAAACATTCTTCCCCATTTGTGAGGGCCTTGCCTTATTCTTCAGACCCTCATGATACCACATTCTCAAGACTATCATTTGACATTGAGACTAGCTCCATTTCACCTTCTGCCTCCATTTTTTCCCATTAAAAACCAACCTTATACTATCCCAAAGAATACTCCAGGGTTCCACCTCTATTAACACTTGCATCCTCCCTTAGTTTCCATCTTTTGGGGATTTCTCATCAATACCAATAAATTTCCCCAAAGCACCTCCTATCAATTCCAGAGTCTCCACAGACCACAGGTCCAATGGAATTTTTTTTAGCTCAACCCAAACCCTCATACTTTCTAGGATATGACCATTTGGCTCAAATAATCTTGACCATGGAAAGAAATAAAAGCCAGAACCATCCCTAGAAAAATGAGAAGACTCTAAAATCTCATATATCAACTCCGAAGAGTTACATTGAACTAGAATGAACCTATTTTCCAAGAACTTTATGGACACCTTGTCCTGCCACATTTCTGACCACCACTACCTCATATGAGTCTTTGTGCAACTGTCACCCCACCATTTCGCAAAAAAACCTTCTCCTCCAAATCTACTCTAGAACTCTCAATGAGAATATCTAGAATAACCTGTGCAACACTAGGTACATTTTATTCAAGTGGACGGTCCTCATGAATCTCAAACAAATTTCCCTGAGTAGACTCTTTCCCTCTTTTCGCCACCCATTGCTACTTGACAATTTTAAGAACTTCCTTAAGCCTTCTGTCAAAGCCATCATAGCCTTTGAGGAACCCATTCCTCTTCACATTTACTCTAGGATTCATCCTTTTGTTGCCTCTCCCCCCATACCCTAAGGGTGAGTGTCTCCTTTTCATAGATTCTCTCCCCCTAGGTAGTTCCCTCTTCATGCGACACAAACCAAAAACCCAAGGAGGTTCATGTTGTGGAGGTCGCTGAAAACCCCTCTTGGGATCCGAAGGCACTCGAGTCCAGTTTTCTCTTTCCTCTGACGCCTTCCTTCCTTCTCCACTCTCAACTCTGAGAACATAAGGCTTCCCCTGATTCTTCTCAGACTGCCAACCTTGCCTTTGTCGCTCCTGAACTGACGACCATTCTTTCTCTCCATCCTTCGCCCATGATTTCACATCCCATTTCCTAGAACCCTTGCGCTCATATCAAATGTACATTTTTTATTTGGATTAATAAGGACTACATACTTATAGAAAACAAATTTCAAATGAATTCATTTGATCCCCCAAAAAGTAAATCAAAAGTGATTTTTTATCAAAATTTTGATAGGTATAAAGGAGACTCCACGTTATAGGTGGTTTAAAACTAGTGGGCTTGGTCTAAGGTGGTTTGATCAAAACCTCTTCAATTGAAATCCTTTAAATGGAAATTTTCAAGGCTTAAATCATTATATTTTCTAAAAATATGTGATTTCAACAAAAATCAGGATCTCCCAGAAAGTTTAAACCACTATTGTGGTAGCATCGGAGTGCATACTAGCCATGTGTGTATGTGTCTCACCCTCTTGGATTACTCACCCAATAGACAACCTCAAGTTTTTCCGCCTCAAAGTGAGTGTGCATCTTTGGACAAACAACTTAGATCCTATCCATATCGTGTTGGACAAGTGGTCGAACCTTGATCCACCTCTTTTTTATTTTTTTACTTGTTCTTGTTTTTCTTTCTTTTAGTTATTCATATTGCATGTTTGTGTATCTTTTTTTTTTTGCATATCATACACCTTGTGTGTGTCCTCTTTTGTTTATGTTATTTTGACTTAGGATCTTGGATCCTAGGGTATTGACCACCTCCTTGATCTTTTTTATCCTAGACCATCCACATTATTATGATTGGACCCCTCTTGAATGTCTACTTTAATGTGAGCTTGAAGCAAGTTCATCCTCTCACTAAATTTGGGGATAAATGCAATGTCAAAAAATATTGTTATGAATATTTTCACACTTGATATGGGAATAATTAATGTTAATTTATACTAGATATTGTCTTGATCTAGTGTTGTGATCAATTTTACACATCCACATTAGGTTTTGAGCCCTTCTAAGCTAAACAAACACAACTTTTCCCTAATTTAATTTTTTAAAGTGTATTTATTCACACCTTCACATTAAATTTACAATTCTTGTAAATAAAATGAACCTAATCTAGTGACGTACTGTTTTCTACACATTCACATTGGATTTAGGACCCTTCTAAGCTAAATAGACCAAAATTTGCCTTAATTTAGTGTTGTAAAGTATATTTATTTACACTTTTCACATTGAATTTTTGGCCTTATTGTATTTATGACCTCTATATTATCAATAATAGGCCCCAAAGACCTTGTATCATGCATCCCAAGGCATATTTCAATAAAAAACTAGACAAAATCAAGAAATATGCCTAATTTGTGGACTCCCTAACACTTTAGCAGTCAAAATAGGCCCTATGGGACTCATTCACCACTTTGGTTGAAATCATCCCATCTAGGTGGGACACATTCACCATAAATGGTGAATGAGTCCCGTTTGACCTATTTTCAAGGTTTTAAGCAAGAAAATTTGGTTTTAAATTGAAATTTCTTTTATGTCAGCCTTTGAGATCAAATAAATGGTCATTTGAGGGAATTTCCTATATAAAAAAGCTTTCAAATAATTATTTCATTAAGAATTCATGATATCAATTCAAACATTCAAGAGTTCAAAATTCCAAGACTTCACAAAGATCATCTAGAGAGCATTCAAGCTCATTTCTAAAGAATTCAAGCACATAATTCTTCATCAATTGTTGTAGAAATTCCAGCTACATCATCATGTTAAGGATATAAAGCATCAAGCATGTTATTGAGCTAGTGTTGTGATGTATAATTGAAGATCCAAGAACAATCATTTTTCTACACCTATTATCAAGATCAAGATCTACATCATTCATGGCTATTTCATGTTGAGTTGCAGATTTACAAGACATCATTCAAGGTATCATTGTTCATGTTTCATATGCCATGTTTCATTTTTCATTTCCTTGCTTCATTGTTTCATCATTTGGTTTAATTACCTAAAAGGGTTTTGACCAAGGCCAACCCCTATTCTCTAACAATCAACACTTTTTCTCCTTATCTCTCTCTTTGTGTGATTGAAAATCTAGGTGTCTTGGAGCTTTAATGATCATTGAGAACTAGGTTGTGAGATTATCTGATTTGTCTCCCCATTTGCAAGGTCATAATCTCACTAAAAGGTCAACTACAGTCTCGAGATAAGAGTTTTAGATCTAGAAACCTAGAGAAGCAGATGGAGAAGATTGAGAGGTGCAGATCAAAAATTTGAAGTTCCAAAAAATTCAAATTGGAATTATTCACCACAAGTGGTGAATGAGCCCCATTGTAGTTTTTTTTAATAAATCTTTGCAGATTCAACTATCCTTTTTTTTGAAACCTGCTCCTATGTAAAAATCTAGAACTAGGATTAATTCGCCCAAAATGGCGAATGAGTTCAACTAGGTCAAAAAGACAGAATTTCTAGCATTCCAAAGCTCCTTCCAATCATCTTCAGATCCCCATGTGTAGACATTTCATTTCATAGCTTCTTATTATATTTTATATGCATTTTTAAGTCATTGATCCTAGTTCTAGATTTTTAAGTCTACCTAAGAGTTGCATATATAGCCAAATTAGACAATTTTTTTTTCAAATAGGCATGACTTTCATCTAGGATGCTAGATTTTCAACTTATTATACTTGTTCAAAAGGTATTTCTAAGCACTACATAGTGGTATAGGTTTGGTTCCTTTATTTTGTAGTTTTGATCAATTTTTGGGACCTAGAAGTCAGATATTCTCTATTTCACTATTCTGAGCAATACTTTTGCAAATGGAATCGTATTTTTGATTTAGAATAGATGCTAGAGATAATTTACATCATACTACATAATGGATCAAGTTGATTATCATTTTTCTAGTGTAGAGAATGTATGGTACTTTTTTGTCACTTGTAGGAGCCTTAAATTTAGGGTGTGATTGTGTGAGCATCTAGATGAGTTAAGAGGTGAAACCTTGAGGGAGTACATGTTTTTTATGATATTTATGATGTTATAGTTGATTATCAGTTTGGTGCTTCCTGGTATAAGTTTATAGGTGTTTTTTCATAGTTGAAATTTGATGGTGATAAGTACATAGGTTATCTTTGGTTTTGAGTACATGGTTTGACACAAATGGAGACTTGAATTCTCATATGGGTGATAGTTGAGTGTAGGTAAAATAATGTCTATGGTTATGGTGTCATGGGTCTATAGGTAGATTTATGGGTTAGCAGAACATGATCATGTATGTGGTTGTTTGGTTGTGATATGGTTTGGTGTTAGGAGGTTGTTCATATCTCCTTGATGCTTATTTGTTTCCTTGACTATGGTTACTCATTTGTGGACATGTTTGGAAAATCAGATCTATGGTTGATTTTGTGTTTAATTCTTGATGTCTACAAGATTATCATATTTAATATTTTAGTTTCTAGGTTACTAATGTGATGATGAGTTTATATGCTTCATTGTTTTGATCACGAGTTATGCAGGTGTGTGGGTTGTCCACTTATTTTTTTGTAGTAAGATGAATCAGATGTGGACTATTTATATCCATGAGATTGATTTTGAGTTAATATAGATTTTTTATTTCACCTTGTCTTTTGTTATTAGACATGTATTGGTATGTTTCTTTAGGATTATAGGATGGATGATTAGAGAACCTAATTAGTCAAATGATGGGACTTGTAGCACATGGTTTTATCATGATGTCATGATATCTTGTTACATTTATTGTTTATACACTTTTAGTCAGAGCTTTTGATAGTGATGAATTGGTGGTGTTGGATTGGTTTGTAATGGTTCGATAGAGGTTGTATGTATCTTCTTGGCTTGGAGGTCTTGGTTTCACTTGTTCTCTAGAGTTGTTTGGATTGTAGTTGAATGTGTGTGGACCTAGATGATATTCATGGATGAGAAGATTATCTTCATGTGATTAGAGATTTGGTTTCTTGATTTAGAGTTTTTTGGTATTATGTCATGGTTTACTCTTGATACTAGTTTATAGACCTGTTTTACATCATACATATTCTCTTTAAGACCAATATGTATGCACTGATGCACATGATGTCCTAGGAGGAGATAGTTAGATTGTGATTTAATGATAGGTTCTTGATTCTCTAATTGGGCCTTTGATATTGATCTTGGTGGTTCTCTTGGTATTGAGTACATTGGTCATTTGCTTGGGAGATTCATGAGTATGTTGTGTTACATTTGGAGCTTGGAATGGATTAATCAATTGGAGGTGATCATGGATACTTAGAGACATAGGTGAGGCTAGATTTTTCTTGGAATTAGAGACATTTTCTTGAGACAACTACTCTTTGGAGGTTTCAATAGGAAGATCGAGAAGATTTCACTTGGACATGGACATGAGTTCATGATGCACCTATACATGAGATTTTTCTTGGGGTGAGTCATGATGACTTGGTTATCTTGGAGGAGCATTCTCATTCCCCACTCTTGGTCTACTCTACGGTTTGTCATTTGAGAGGTATTCACCCATTATTTCTTACAGATGTGTTATGGTTTGTGCCTTGATTTCTCATGAGAATGAGTTGATTCGTGTTGTTTGATTTTGAGAGGCTCATTTGAGGATTGGTTAGCATGAGTGTATATTTATTTATCTTTCATATATATGGATCTTGAGCTATTGAGAGTTAGTTTTGGAGGATTCATTTAAGGAATGTTTGGCATGGTTATTTCCTTGTGTATTTTAGTTTATGATATCATTTATCAATTGATGAGGATTGTTAGGAGACAGTTATTGGGTTGATTTTTTGAGTTTTATAGATTCTTTTTTAGAGAGGCTTACATCCATGTTGGTAGTGTTACATGATTCATATGTTGTACTTGATCTATGAGATTGAGTGGTTGAGTGTTGTTAAGGCTTTTCATTGGGGTTGTTAGGAGATCATATTTGACAGAGTATTGTAGTTTTGAGGTGTTGGTAGGACATTTTATGGTTTATGAGTTTTCTCTCTCCATTTTTTAGTTCCTTCCTAGATGTTCATGTTCATATGATTTAGGAGGATTGTGGTGACATGTAGTGAGAGAGTATGCAACTATTTGGGTTGCATTTGTGGATCATTATTGCACTTGGTAATTCATGTTTTGATCATTTATCACACCTTGATATAGTGTTGATTGGTAGACTAAATATGCTTTGACATTACCCATGCAGTTGAAGTTCCCTGATATGTATGTTCTTCACTCATAGTTTTTATACAAAGAGCTTGTGATTACGGTTTGTGGGTTGCATTTATTGTCGAGATGATTTTATTCATTTTATTGATATCTATGGGGTATAGATGCTTGGATGTATTATCATATGTTGTGGATGTTGTTTTTGATCATGTGGGTTTTTTTCATTTGACAATAGCTTGGTTAGGGCCTTTGTTATCACTTGGATCTGATGCTTGTTTTCTTGGATTGGTGCATCTTCACCATGACATGTTCCTTTTCTTCCATAAGTGGAATTTTAAAGGATGAGAGGATTTCATGCTTGAGATGGTGGTGACTTTGGTTTTATTATAGGTATCTTGATGCATCATGATAACATGCGAAAGATTCATGTGGTTACATGTATGGCTATGATGATTTATTTCATTAATTTATCCTTTATGCAATGCATATAAAAGGTGGGATAATATTGGGATATGGTGTTGTTTCCCATTGCATAAAATGTTATATTATAATAATATAATTAAATAATTATTTAGTTGTGATGCACCTAGGTGGCATGGTTAATCACACTAGATAATTATTTTGGGACCACTTCTATTGTTTTGAAATGATAAGGAGCATTTATAGGGTGTCATACCCTTCATAAAGGGCCCAAGGGGCCAAATGAAAACATAGTTCAAACCAGAATTTAAACTATAGAAACAAATAGAAACAGCTAATAGACAACTGTAGAAAAATAAGAAATTAAGTAACCCTAGACACAGAGGGGTCAAAGTTGGATCCATGGACCTAAGTCTGAGAAGCAACCACAAATTTCTTCTTCTAAAGAACAACCAACCAGGGAGGCTCAAAATCAGGAATCAGAGAGAAAGGTGAGAGGAGCAGCTCCACCCCAGCCACCATAGGAGAAGAGCCACCCAATAGTGAGGGAGTTGGCAGCCAGGCAATAGAGATTGAATGAACCAACAAAATAATAGAGGTTCCCAACAAAGGGTGGAGAGGGTCTGATAGAGCAGCGACAATAGGGGCTGAAGTTCGGTCAGGCACAACAGTGTCAGCAGATCAGACTAGAAGTGGTTCCTCGAAAGGCAGGTCTGGGAGAGGAGCAGCAACAAGAGGGTCGACCTCCTTTGAAGAAACATCCGAAGAAGAACCCACCATGAGATGATCTAGGAGAGCATCCTTCCACCAAGTTGCAGCAACCTTGCGATGAACATGAGGACAGGCAGAGGCCAAATGACCCACCAAAAATCATCTCCTACACTGAAAGGGAAGACCCTCATAGTCCAAGAGTTGCTTCCAAGGTCTGTCCTCTGCCAACAAAACAACATCCCTAGGAAGAGGTTTGGAGATGTCCAGATCAACTAACAACCAAGTGACCGTAGTATGTCCAAACTCCCTAGTTGTGGAATCCACCATTAAGAAATGACCAATGGTATTGCCAATGGCCTCAAAATATGATTCCTCCCAAAATTGAAGAGGAAGATTTGGCAGACGGACCCATACAGGTCTAGTGTTCAACAACTCTATCAGGGGGTTAAAGGAATGAGACCAGCGCTTGATGGATAGAGAATGAATAGCCCAGATCCACCCCCTATCCAGAACACTATTATTATGTTATTATTTAATATGTGGGAGACATGGGATAATTATTTAATATTGAAGAAATATTTTAAAATTGAAAATTTAGTACCCAATATTAAATAAAGTGTTAGTGGTTTTATGTTCACATGGTTTTATCTTACCATTTAATTGTATTTGTGTGAGCTTGAATCTATTAAAGCAAGCACATGTTTAGTGGTTAAGGTTCGTTGGATGAGTGGGTAGTCATTATTGAGTCTTTCTAAGGAGTGTATATGTGAAGTATTGAATGGGATGTGTGGATTCATGCTTGGACATATGGAGGATGTATTGGAGAGGCTTGATTCTTTAGAGGTATTTATTGTAACTCTTGTATTTCTTTATTTTTGAATAATAAAATGGAGTATGGATGCTTTTAGAGGCTAGGTTTTTCCCTCTTGAGAGTTCTCCCAAGGTATATCTTTTGTTATTTTGTGGTTTTCCTATTTGATCTATACATTATGATTACTTCCACACATACTTTTCTTTCTTGGGGTTATGAAGGAAATGGATTAAGATTGTGGGTATTCATGCATTATTTTCTAACAACTACAGCTTGAGGTCATAACAAAAATACTACCAACATGACCAAAATAGCTACAATCACCAGATCTCACAAAAATACCTATGAAAATAAGAAGTTAATAAATATTCATAATTCCTCTCTAGTTCTCATAAAATTACATATGAAAATAAGAAGTTAATAGATATTCATAATTCCTCTCTAGTTCTCTAAACTATTCAAAATTAAAAAAAGAACACACATAAATTTACAAGATCATATAATTATAACTTTGGTACATTACTAAAAGTATAAAATAAATGAATAACCATTTATTTTAAGAGACACTCTAAGCTATCAAAGTTATAAATGCACAAAAAAAATCCTAGTGATTTCTAGAGATATGCAAATATAAAATGATAGAATTGCTTTAGGAGTCTAAAAAAATTTACAACAAGAGTGAAAATTCAAGATAGGTGGTGAGATTGTATAGATAGGGAGAGGTTGAAGGTGGCAAAACCAACCAATAGGGGTGACCACCAAGTAGTCTAAAGATAGTAAAGAACCTTTACTAAATAGTAAATGGCAAACCCCTTATAGGAAGGTCACACCTCATAATGTCCACTCACCTAATTAAACTCACTTTATTAAGAAAGTTTAATAAAAATGTAGAAAAAATCTAGGACTATAATTAAATAAAGAACAAGAAAAATAAATGCTAACTAATTAAATTTATGAATATTAGAACTACAAAGTGACCTTTTCCCAAAAATGTAAGGCATGTTCTTTCAAACACTACAATTACTAAATAAATTTTATTAAAAATAAGATAGAATCTTTAGGGTTAATGCATTTCTTAATATAAACTAGATTTTCAAACTTGGTCTATGTAAAGTATTCACAATTTGTATACTAAAGAAATAATGAAATCATATATATTACTTGTCAAATTAATGTTAATGAAATGATAACTTTAAACTTTTTTATATATATTGTTAATTAATATATGTATGCTAATTAATTAATTAACACTTTAATTTTTAAAATATGTATGGATTAAAAAAATCAGTACACAATTTAAAAATATAATTTTTTAACATATATAATAATAAAATTCCTATTTAATAAAATTATTTTTAAATCATAAAATATAATTTGATTAGGAGAAAGTTAAAACTCATAATTATTAGTAAAAAGAACAAAGAACTTTTGTATTTAAAAAAGATTATACTCTGCTAATAGGAAGCCCTTAAAGAAAAGGGTTTACACTCATGTTTGGTGGGTCTATTTGAAACACTCTATAAAACACCACAAAATTTGAGACCAAACAGATTTTATTGAGACTAAGCGATTGTGGCTTTTCCACTGTTTATATGATTTCTGTTATTAGGTATGACTTTATAAATACTTTTAAATTATACGAAATTTCGGTTTAATTGTGTTGTAGTTTTTGGGTTAATATTGTGGTTCCGTATTTTGTTCTTTCAGTATTTTAAAATTTTATTAATTTGTTTTTTTAGGTTTTGAATCTTTAGTACATTATATTTGTAAACTGTTGTAAGCATATCATTATGATCAATTATGTCTGTTAGTTTATAATATTTAAAGTTTAAATAAGTAAAAAATTGTAATTAATTTAATTTTATAAATAAAAATATTTTATATATAAAAACTGTGTATGATTTGGTTGTATAATTATCAAATATCTATTTGTTCATCAAGATATTTTTATTTATACAATACAAGATAAAAAATTTAAAACATGAATTTAAAATTCTAATTGATTTACAAATTTTTGTAGGTTAATTTGTTTTCATCATATCTATCTATCTATCTATCTATGATTTAAGAAACGTATATTATTCTCTTGAAATATAATGATTTAATATATATTAGATATATTTATTTAAAACATAAATTAGCTTTTAATTATTTAGAGATACTTTTAAAAATAATGATATCAATACAGATATTATTACTTTTTAACTTAACATTTCCTTTCTTTTCTTAGTATTTAAATTATTTATTTTATTTTAGTGTTCATCTACTCTTTTCATATTTAGTTGATTTTTTTAAGGATGGATTTTTGTTGTGTTTTTTGGGTGTGTTATCTACATTTCTCTTTTAACACTCATATAATTATTCATTTTTTTTTCAGTTGTTGGAGGGTTTTATATCAAAATCATAAAATTGTCAGTTGAGAGTTGTATTCGTTCCACCAAAATTTTTTTTTGGAGTAAAATCTTGACCTCATCTCTTATGATATTGGGATCTTGCACTTATCAATATTTAATCTATAATAGACTCTCTTAAAACCATTCAACTTCACCAATAAAAAAAGACTCATTGACATTATTTATAATTTTAACTTTTTATTATTATTCATTTTCATCTATATATATAACCTATATTCTTCCTTCTTTGTTGAAGAGGAAATATAGTTCAGAGACAAGCAACTCAGTATTAACTTGTTTGCTTCCATTGGAATTATGGCCCCTTCTAGTAATCGTACTGAAGGTTACCATGTAGCACATACAACCAAACCATTGTATGCTACTACTAGTGATGTATCCTTCACTGTAAGTGGTTGAAATTTATTCTTTCCTCTTTTTTATTTGACAAGTATTCTAATTACAATGCATTTTTCACAGGATGAAGAAAAAGGGGTAATTATGTCTCTGACACTGATTAAACATAAACCAGTGGTATTTAAGCGTAGGAAAGGGCCAAAGGAGGATACCCATCATGCAGGTCATGCTCAAGTTGAAACTAACATCAGTTCCGGTCACCCTCAAATGGTGAATCATAATATCAGGCTTTCTCATGCTCAAGTTGAAGCGCTGTCTGGTTCCCCTACTGAGATAGAAAAGCCTAATGCTGGGTTTTCCATGTGGAGAGGTTCTGGTGGAAAAATATATAAGCAAAACAAGAAGTATTTTGAATTGAAGGATGAAGATGAATCTTATTCTGAAGTGTTTCTCCAGGTTCACAAAGATATAGGCCATCATGGTGCAAGTTCTGGTAATAATGGCATAGAAAACCCTAAATCTAGAGTTTCTCATGAAAGGTCTGATATAAAGGATAATGGTAAAAGAGTTAGAGGTCAGACTACTCAGAAAGGTAATGGTGGAAAGGTAGGCCTAGAAAAAGAGGCAATGCCATTGGAGTCTGTGATTATCAGAGAAGTGGGCGTTGGGAAGCCAATATATGGTATTCTGTTCTTTTTGATATGGTATTCTGTTCTTTTTGATGTCCAGTGCTTTTGTGGTAGTCTATTTGAATAATTCATTAATCACAAAACACATCTACATTTTTGAATAGTTATCATAATGTATAACTTCTCTTTAGGTTATTAAGTGAGGCTGTAAAGCTGTTTGAAAATCTTGTGTGCATTGTGAATATGAACTTTTTAATCTTGACTTATGTATTTACCAAACAATATATTTTGTCCTCTAATCAAGTTGTTTTATGTTTCTTCGATAGGCTTAAGAAAGAAAGGCGTCAAATACACCTTGGTAATTGCATAAAGCTTTTCAAATTGACATTTCTTCAAAGTTGAGATATTTTATAGAAAAATGATAACTTATATGTGTAATTGGATATTTATAACTCTTAATTTTGCTTTGTTTTCTAGGTCAATATTTCATTGCTGAGGCTGCAGCAAGGTTAGTACTCCAAACATTTTCCAAAAGTTTTTGTTAGGGTGATTGTCAGTTATGTGATCCAAACTATTACCATGCAGGTCTTCGGACAGAGCTATGCTAGTTACACGCATTCCAGCTGAGAGAAATTTAAATTATCTTGAAACAGATTATGACATGAGAATTATAGAAGAGGTAAGTTATGAAAGGAATTTGAAAGTATTAAACTCTTTTACTTAATAATGTTTTAAGTACAATAAACTTAAAATAAAATAGTTATTAATAAAAAATTAAAGATATAAGTTAGAATTTATTTATATTATAATTTAATATATATTTTTTAATTTATGATTGGGTTATATATATATATATTAATTGACAGATCATATTTTTTAATAGCTGTATATTGATTTTAAAGATGTTCAAGTCTATAAATTTATAATATTTGAAAGTTTCTAATAATCTTCAGTTTATTTTAAAATCTAAAAAGTTACATTTTTTAAACTGTTTGACTTTTCAGAAAATTCTAGATAATGTTAGTTGTCTCTAGCATTCAATCTATGAACCTTCAAAAACTTGACTTCTGCTGAATATATTAGTTTTTTTTTCATTAATGAAATAATTTTGTAAATTAATAAATTGAACTTGAAAAGGATCTTGAATCTAAGGAACATGAATTGTAATGTTAATATTTATTTATTTTAACATAAAAATTGGATTGTTAGAAATTTTTATGACACTTTGATTATCATAAAATATAGTAATAATAGAGTGTTATAAAATATCAAATCCTATTAGATATTTAGAATCTAAAAACACTTCTTTTCATCCATTCTTTATTGTTCTATAATTTAGATCATAAGAAGAAAATGAAGCAATTGTTTATTCTTACTATTCAAAGTAATTGGTTTGGACCAAGCTTAAAAACACAAATATATGTGCATTTCTTATCATCAACATCACTAAAATTGAAAGTATGAAATATTCCTTTTTGGAAGTATAACCTTTAGTAAACATAAATAATCCATCATAATGTCTACAAAATTAAAAATCAAGAAAGTACTCACTAATTCTCCCAAATCCCTTATATCAAATGTATTACATAGATTTTATTTCAAACCATTGATGAGATTTATATTAGAAATAATTATGAGAAATCATTCACATGAAAATTGGAAACAATAATCTCACATTGAACTCTCTTTACATAGATATTGGAACCTAATTTGTATTTATGAAACCCCTAAACCTGAAAAATACTTTTCAATCATTTTATTTAATGATATTAGTTCTTTGTTAAGACCATATAATTACTTGAAATTTAAAATAATTTTGATCTACAAGATTGGTTAGGCAATTGATATAAATTTGTACATGAAGATCTCTATTCAAATATACATTCTTCACATCTATTTGATGAATATGTCAACCAAAAGTAGCTCCCGAAAGATAAAACAAGTTTAGTAGTATTTATTTTATAAACCTACAAACAAATAATTATGACATTTAGATCCTATTTTTCTCCTCTTTTCTATCTATTGTGCCCAATCAATGCAAATTTTGTTTTAAATATCTTATCTTTTCTATTTTGAAGTTCAATCTTTTAAATTTTGTTTTATAATGGCCTTATCTTTTCTATTTTGAAGTTCAATCTTTTAAATTTTGTTTTATAATGGCCTTATCTTTTCTATTTTGAAGCTCAACCACTTTTTCATTAAAAAATTTCATTATACCCATTCTAAAAACTTCCAATTTTAATATCCAAATCCATTAAAACAGGTAAAGTTTCAGTATTACAAGAACCCACAACATAAGAGAAATCTGTGAAAATAAAAAATTAGATAAACAATTTAAATCACTGAGTTAAAAACAGTCGGGTTAAACAACACTTAAAAAAAATTTGAAAATAATATTTTATTTGTAACAATACTTCCAGCAAAACAAATTTTAACTAAAATAATCCCAATATAAAGAAACAGAAAATAGAACACTAAATAAAATAGAACACATTACAGAAAACTAATTTACATTTAAAATCAAAGATACAATTCTTAAATTTAGATAGCAAATGACAATCAAACAGTAACTTTCAGCTGATAACTGTTTTTTTTTTAATATTACAATGGGCAGACCTCACCTCATTCTACATCTAAAAATGTTCAAAGTATAAAACTTTCTAAGGTTTCTAATAGTCTCTAGTTTAATGTTTCCAGATTTTTATTTTCTAGAAAATCCTATAAAGTCTTACATTCCACTATTAAGTTAATGTTAAAAACTGATAGAAGTTTGAGTGTTCATTGGAGATGGTTCTTCTTATACATTTTATTTGTTTTGGCAGTGGAGAGAGATGTTTAATGAGGATGCCAACAGTTTTGTTGATGTACTCCGTGAACAATTCAAGATATATTCAGAAGGTTCCATTAAGGGACTAAATGATGAAGCTGCATTTGAACTTCTGCAGCTCATACATGAAAAGAAAAATCTGAACCTTGGAATTCAATCGATGAAAAGTAAACAAAATCTCCGAGGAAGAAAAAGACATTAACTTTGCTGAAATAAATATCATTATGTAGTATCAGATACTGCTTGAATGGATTTATTATGGCTGTTTGGTGATAAATCTTTTGTGTGCATAATGTAAGATTTACATTCTGTATTTTGAATCGATCTCTTTGTGATAAATAATAGACTACGGTCTGCTATGTATAAATTCTACTTCTACGCATTCGCAAGTATTTTTGAAATAATATGCAAGGAATGCCAGCTCAGATTATGTACAATGACAATGATAATTGGTCATACTGCTTGTTCGTGTATGGCTATAATCCTGAAGTTTTGGCTTTACCTGGCCATCTTTCATAGTTCTAAAATTATAAGGCAAAAGCTGAATGTCTATTTAAGTCTTTCTAACTACTTTGATGTTATGGTATATCATGTAGCTATTGTCTAACTATAATAAAGGCTTGATCTATTAGCAAGGGAAAATAATCTGCTCTTGAATAAAGCTATAGGATAACGAAGAAGTCAGTCCTGCAAGATCTTAGCTCCTGATTTTATTTTTGGTGGCTGGGGTGCAAGAAGATAAATATATTAATTAAGGAATCTTCGAAAGTTAGTAAGGATTTTCAAACAGTAATGCATGCAGTAACTGACGTTCAAAGAGTAAAACTTCAATTAGGATTTTCACAAAGAATTCATTTTTAGAATAAAAAATAGCGATGGAAACTATAAAACATATTAAATTGATATAAAAAAATTCATTAGATCAAATCAAATCATTATGAAGGAGATGACTAGACTGCAAAGATAGAGCTACAGACATGGATGAATTTTTGACTTTTCGAATATAACTAACATTAGAGGTTCATGTGGCCAAATAGTCCATAACATCATTCTATTCTCTAGAGATATGAACAAAGGAGATGAACTCAAAATTTTGTCAGGTGAACAATCTGATCAATATAAGAAGTCGACATCCAAGAACAGTCAAAGTACTTTATTTTTTAAAAGGATTGTCAATATCATAGAATCCATTGCATAAATTATCTTTTTTCCAACCCAACTCACGATATATCTTTAGAGCTACAAGGAGTGCCCAAGCCACCATTAGAATATTAGTATTGATAATTGTAGTAGTAGGAAAAAATAAGTGGACTAGAAATCAATACTATTTCATGGACAACTCAACCTATCCTTGCAACACTTGGGTTACCATTAGAAGAACTATCAATGATAATTTAAAGAAAAAACAGAGGAGGGGACCATTTATATCTTCTATTAATCTTATTAGAATATTTGAGCATAGATCTAGAAGAAATAGATCCAATCAAATGATTCAAGTCCATTTTCTACAAAACTTGAATATTAGATGGACCAAAGAGTTAATCCATAAAACACTTAGCCAAAAAAGATTATTTAAGTAAGTTTAATTTTTCTTGAAACATACTAAATAAGACTCTAATGACCTTAGAAGATACGAAAATTTATTTCTAGCCAAATTTTCCAAAGAATAAAGATAAAGCCAATATACTAGGCCACCAAAAGGATAAAAGCTTAAATAAGAAGATGTCCTAAGGTAGGTGGATTATATTCTCATGAAATGATGCCTACATCATATTATTGGACACTTATTTTCATCCTCAAGGCCCAAACCAAAAAAAATATGTATCTCCCACCTATGCCTAAGTTAACAGCTCTATATTGGTGGTTGATTCCTTTACTCCAATAAATTCTAAGTTTGGTTGGTCAAATCTGGGCAGAAAAATCTAATATAGATTTGAAGAAGTCCAAATTTAATGATGTAATATTCCATTTTTCATTTTTTAAATTTTGAGAGTGTTTGGGCTACAAGTTCCTACTTTGCATAGGATTTCAAAACGTCTCATGTTATTAGGGCTTTATTTTATCCCCTTCTTCCTCACTATCTCGATTCTTTTCCTTCTACAATTTTCGAGGAGTTCTCTTACCTTGGCACCCTTTCCCTTGCTTCTCCTTTCCTTAAACCTCCACTTTGTCTTACCCTTAATATTTTAAATTTTCTTATGTCAGTACTCATTGCCTTCATATCCCTCTTTTTCCCAATTCTCTAATTTCTTGTGTTTTAGACCTTAAAAAAATTATTTTTTGGAATGCCTTCCTTTCTTCTCTACACTCCTATTCCCTTCTATCTCTGAAGATGTTAGAGTTTTATATCCTTTCTTGAAATCCATCTAAAGGAATTGGTCACTCTAGCCCTTTATCCCCATAGTATTTGATATCTCTATGTCCTAAATTCTAGTATTTAATGTACACCTATAATTTCCCTACTTAAAAAAAGAAGATGTATTTAATATCCCATAACCTCAATTTTTTCCTTTTATCCATCACTCTTTGGTATGTATATTTCATGTTTTCCTTTCCCTCATCACTTTGGTATTAGGTATGTCATATTCCCAATTCTCAATCCTTACTAGTATTTAATGTACTAAAAAACCAATATATATCATTCTTCTCCATTTTCATTTATGAACCTCCATGAATTTTTCATTTCCTACACCTATATTTCACTTGGTATTCCATTCTCCTAACTCTTGATGAATACTCTTATTTGAAAGGTTTCATACAAATCCCTAGACCTTTCCATCTCTTTCTCCTAAATATCATCTGATATCTTTGAAACTTAGTCTTTACTCCATCAAAAATCTAAGGATCTTGATTCCCACTACTTCCTTCATTAAGAATAATTGAATATTGATCCTTGATTACTCCTATATTGAGTATCACTAAAGCTTGATCCTTGATTACTCCTTGATTATTCTTATAGTAGCAACACTTTATAAATAAAAATGCTAGTTCGAAGGCGCCTTCACTCCTATGTAATTTTCTTCCATATTATGAATGAAATGGTTAATGAACTTTTCATTTTTCTTCAATTATCTTAAATTGAATGAGTGATTTTACTTGTGCTTCGATTCAAATAATTGATTGAAATGCTAAAATATGGTCACAAATTTAAAAGAAAAGGGCATAGGATTGGTAAGTAGTTGTGTCTTAGATGCATTGAGTTGAATATTGTAATGGAGTATATCAATAGTCCATTAATTACTAACTCAAATTGCTAAGGTATTACTGGTTATTATGAATATGACTCCATTAACCTAAGACAATGCATTGGTCTTTTCATTTGGTTATCTTGAACATAAATGAGTTAGTCATATGCTTGACCAAGGGCTTGAAATGAGAATAAAAGCCATTTTAAAGCACCTTCAATTATAATTTTTTTTTCTTTCAATTTTTTTGTGTGTAAATTTATAACTTGAAACTTTAGTGCATGGATATATTTTTTTTCTGATTTTAATAAATATTTATTTTTAAATAAATATTAAAATGTGCATGAATGCAAAAATAATTGTTTCCATGGGATGTCAAATTTCATATTAAATATTTATGTAAAATGGAAAAAAAAATATACCATCTTGAAATAGATTCTTTTATCTAGTGCATCATATTTTATTCACTTTTTTTTTAATAAGTTTTAGTATTTTTCGCATGGTAATCAACCTAATATTTTGTGTTGATAACCTATTTTAAGTGAAAATAAAACATAAAATATAAATAATAACTAAAATATTAAAATAAATATGAAAACTAAACTTATGGATCTACAAAAGGGTATTTTTATATTTAAAAAAAAAAAAATATTTACATTAGTAGGAGTTATCAAAACTTCAAGCTTTTAAAATAATTTTATTTTTTTGGTAAATTGGACTTAAAGTAGAGCTCCATATATTTTTAGCCAACAATTTTATTTGAAAAATTTGTGGAAGTATCTAACTTAGTTAGAATGAATCTTATTAGATACATACTTAAATTGAGTTGTGTTGATAAGCTGGTTGAAAGTGTGACACAACTTTGTGCTTTTACCCAAAGGTCAGCCAAATCTTGAATGAAGGATATCTATTTGCACTTTATAGGAATTTATCTATTTAGAAATATTGTTGATCAAATGAATATCATATGAATGTAATAATGATTACCCTCTTGGGTTTCACACAGCCTGAAGTGAAGAAGTAAAGGCCTCAGAACCCTTACTTATGTGTTGTCTAATATTTACCCTTGATATTTATTAAATTCTCGAAGATTCATACTTAAGTGGTAAGATCAAGTTTGGTTCTAAAAGAATCCGCAAAGTCCGAAAGTCAAATTCAAATCATTGTTGTTTTGTGTTGGGAACTAAAATAATAATCACCGTAGGAGTATAATATTATTTTGGAGGCATATAATTGTTTGATTAATAGGGAAAAATAGGTTTTGAAGGGACCTCGAAACCCTTTACAAAAAAAGACACAAAATTTTGCCTCAAAGGATAATTAGAACAAACCACTAGTAGCAACCCATCAGCCAGAAAATCCCAACTGGAGGCTGCTGAAAAAAGATAAAAAAATGGCAACCAACAACACCCAACAACCAACCAACAACAGAACAAAACCCAACCTACAACCTGACCCAAACATAAAGCAACAATGAAAAACTAATTCAGGCCACCAAGAGTATTGGCCATCTCCAATTGCTAGTTCTTATGCTATTCAACCATATCCAGTAGTTCCTTTTTCTCAACATCAAAGGTTGTTCTCCACTCAGCTGATCCTCTAGTCACAAGTACCTTATCATCATATTTAGGATCCTTCTTACCCTTACCCTTTGTCCTGGATTCCTTCTCCATAAGCTCAGAGAAGTAAACCCAATCTTCTCTAAGCTCACTTATTTTCCTAAAAAGGATTTCTAAAGACTCCACACTGTTCTTCACATAAATGTGACATGCCTGCATAATTGTT
The DNA here is from genome assembly GCA_007115665.2 of Sequoiadendron giganteum. Taxonomy (NCBI): domain Eukaryota; kingdom Viridiplantae; phylum Streptophyta; class Pinopsida; order Cupressales; family Cupressaceae; genus Sequoiadendron; species Sequoiadendron giganteum. Next base: position 103,604,538 of record VCHN02000014.1, read on the forward strand.
TTGATGTCCAGATTAATTCCTAACACTTTGGCTTCCAAAGAAGAAATTATTTCTTCACAAATAGACTTAAAGTCATGGTAGGACCCTTCAAGGTCCACCACTCTATCCATAAGGATGTCTAACACAAGACCTTTAGGGACACACTTAATATTTTCCTTTAAACCTCTAATTTTAATGTTTATCTTATTGAATTCCTATAAAGACCATTTAGCTAGCTTGAATGTACCTGTAGCCCTAGCTCTGGCCATATTCAACAAATTAAACATGGAGGTTGCATCCTCATCCAAATAAGAAATATCCTTAGAAAGAGGATCAACTTTCTAGGGCTCCTAATTTTCTTCTTGTTTTTATGTGTCCTCCTCCTCCTGACACCTTTTCTCCTTATCCTCCTCCTCCTTAGGCAAATCTTGCAAAGGGGAATCCACGATGGTCACCATCTTGTCACTGTAGACATCCAAAAATAACATTATGCATTCCACTGTAACTAACATCATGCATTCGTTTCTTCTACTAATCAATTAAAGCAATTTATTGATTTAATCCTAAGGTTCATCAAGCTTAATAAATCAAATTATTTAATTAAGTTCCTAAGGTTCTTCTTATTTGATTTAATAAATCAAATTGATTTAAAATCAAATATCAAATCCCTAAAAACCCCTAAGTTAATTAATCTAAATTAATTAACTTCTAATCATGATTAGCATTCTCTAGCTTTTGACTCAACTAGAGTCAAATCTAAACTCCTAACTAACCCACCCACTTGCATCAATAAATCAATTTATTGATTTATTAAAAAGAGTTATTTTCCCTCAATAACTCTCATCTTTGACTTTTTTGAACAAAGATTATTCCCCCCAAAACCCTCAACAACATGCATTTATTGACATTTTTCAAATTTGAATGGGCACATTGGCCAAAACTTGCACAAGCTTTGACCAATCCCATCATGCCAAGTGGCTCTATTCTATTGGAGGGGATTTAGTCCCACATTGGCTAAACTTGGCCTCTCTTCTCTCAACTTCTTCTATAAAAGCAATGCATCTTCTCTCATTTTACAAGACACTTTGAAGGCATCTAAACTATAGGCAACTTGAGCTCATAGCAACTCATTGTCTATCTCATTTAGCTTGGAAAAGGGTTGGGAAAGGGCTCTCTCACATTTTCATGGAGGGCACCAATCCATCATAGAATAGGTTGTATTTCCTTTTCTCCATACATGTTTGATTTAGTTTTAGCATTTTGTTTGGAGAAATGAACTATTTTATTCTATGAGGATGGCTGAGTCTACATAATCCATGTGTAAGATTTTACCATCCTACAAATGGCGCTAGAAGGAGGGCTTGAACCTCCGACCTTGTGGTTAAAACAAAAGTTGAAGGCGAAAAGAGTGGAATTGAAGATTCTTGAAAACAAAACTTGGAAAATAGCATTTTTTAATGCTTGATTTGACAATCTTAGAGCTTCCATTTACTACCTTTTTTTTCTGTTTTTAGCTAACTCACCTTTCAATTTGGGCTTAAAATCAATCAATGGCTTGATCTTTTCAAAGTTGGTTAAAATTGAACCTTAGACACTTACTAGATTTCAATTTGGGATTAAAATTGAACAAGGCAACTTCACATTTCAATTGGTGCTTTTAAAACGAACTCATAATTGCTTTGAGGAATTTAAAATTGAACATGTGTACTTTGTGTTTTGTAAACTTTTTTGCAAAGTAGTGCCATTTAAAAAGGCGTATGCGCTTCTCTCGTGCTTCACGGTGATCTTGAGAATCAAAAGTCTTTTTGATGATCCTAAGTTGCATAAACGATTGCCTCCACACTTCAATTTGGGATCTAAAAATTGAACAAATCATGCAAGTGTGAGCATGATATATTGCGGAGGTTCTCCCCTTTGTTTTTCAATGAAGGTTGTGTGAACGACGGAATATTTTAGCTCGCTTTTGTTTATCTTAGAGGGCCTGCCTTGTGGGAAAAAGTAATCACCCAAGGGAACGACCCAACCGGGAACACGCTAAAGCCAAGCAACTTCCAACCGGTATATAAGTGTGGATTCTTGAGAAAAGTTCAAGAATCACGAGGATTATTCCGACGAGATGGACAGCAATGGACTCTCGCCGATGTTGGATAATCCCCCACGAACGGAATGCCCGAATTAGAACCCCTTGTTTAGAAATTGGCCAAAACCTTATCTATCTTGTTGGTGCAAGAGGTCATGTCCTCTGAAGCCGCCCCACATAACATGTGGTCTTGTTGTGGAAATGGAAAGTATGCCATGGGAGATTCATGGGTACTAATGCTTGGATGACCCAAATAAGTGAGTGTCATGGAGGGGAGCTAGTGTGGTCAAGCATTTAGCCATTCGCACAAGATATGCACAGCTGGATTTATCCAAGTGGGAAACCAACAAGGTATTGTCTCATCAACCTAGGAGTGTGAAAGTGCTTGGAAAAAAACACATTGCTTGATTTTGAAAACATTTGGAAAACAAACATACACAAAAACCTTGAAATTTCAAACACCTTGTGGGGAACAAATACCTATTGACGAACTTGCCCACTCTTGCTTTCCCTAGGAATCACATTCCTAGAGGTTTCTAAGTGTGCAAATTCTATCATCATTTGTTTCCAATAAGGATAAACATAAGGAACTTTTGCCCTATTTTCCTCGATTTCCACACAAAGGACATTGTGGGATGAGAAAGAGAATGGGACACTAGACATATAGTTTGAAAACCTAAGAAAGCAAGTGTCTTGGATAAAAAAGAACCTCATTTAACCAAGATAAAGAGACAAATTGGATTACACATGTGTTTTCTAACATGATTTCCCACAAGATCAAAATCCCAAAGCCAAAGTTCAAGAAGCTTAGTCTAAAAGCTCATGAGGAGCGTCTTGAGAGACTTTTCGAATTCAGGGAAAGATTGGTTTGTAAATTTTATAGAAAAGCCTCAAGGAACAATCCAACATTATATGCATTTTATTGTCAACAAAATCTTGAATTGTTTCAAAGGTTTGCATTTCTCCCATAGGAAGTCAAGCATGTTTTTCAACACCTAGGTTTTGTAAAGAGAGAGTCACATCTAGGTTAAGGTTCAAGATCAAAGTTGTCATTCCCATTCATTCATCCATCAAATCAAAGTCTCATTTCATCACCAAACCTTTTTGAGAACTCTAGAATCAAACATCACACTAAACTTAGAGGGCTAAATCAACATCATTATATCTTGGGTTAACACACTTAGCCAACATAGTCTCAAATCATTGAACAAATTTTCTTTGAGATAACACAACTTCTTAAAGTCTATTAGTTCCCCAAAACATTTGCATAACACACTTTGTCAATTCATCCACTTTTGTGCAAGTTCCCTTAGGATAACACAACTTCCTAGGGAAAACAACTTCACAACAATCTTGTTTGACTTAACGCATCTAGTCAAATTATCACATTCAAATCAAATCAAAAGCCCTTTCAAAGTTTAGCACATATATTCAAAAAGTTTTCCAAAGGTTTCATTCACTCATCTCATCCGTTTTAACCCATCATCATCATCACCATCTTTGATCTTTTAGCTACCCTAGTTCTTCTCTTTTTGGACTTCAAGGATTAGGATCGAACAAATCCCTATTTTTATGGTCCAAACAAGATCTCAACACAAGAAGGACATGGAGAATATTAGAGACATATCAACTTCTATGGACATGAGTCATCTAAATATCAAAGTGAACCTAGCAGGATCAAGCAATCCCCCAAGAAAATCTCCCTTATCATCACAAAATCTTCAAGAGGAGAGTCATCAAGAGGACGACATAAATGAAGACATAGGGATGACACCAGAGGAAATCAGGGAAATGATTCAAAATCCTAAGAACCATAAAATTGTTAGTGCTATGTTCAAATGCATAAATTCAATAGAAAGAGGAGGGGACATGCCCCCTCCCAACCTTAACACAAGCACTAGTGCAGTTGCATCCCCATTGTCAAACATCAATCAAGAAGTACCTTGCATCACCTCAATCATCACACCAACCTCCCCGATTGTGAACAAGGGGAGTGCCATGTTCCAAGAATTGCAAGAACACCACCTTGTGGCTAATGAAGAAGCAATCATCACCCCTACATTTATTCTGGAAAACTCATTTCACCCTTACATCCCACTCACATTTCATAATCCTGCTGGTTCATCCTCATTTCACGCCACACTAGCTTATCAATTGAACATACCAACTCCCCCACCGCTTGAGGAAGTTGGTTTGCTTGGAACGACAGAAGCTATCAACCCTTTCTCTTTCCAAAGTAGTGTGTCATCCCTTCCCCCGCTTCCTTTCACATCTGCATCGCCACCTGGAATAGGTCTTCCACCTTTAACCATCAAAAATTTTGCTAATCCAAGCAATCTGACCACCACTTTGAACCCGCTTCTTTTTCCCATATCCTCACAACAAATCGCAACCATTCCTGTCACCATGGTTAATGCATCTATTGCTCCTCAAGTCTCCCAAAGCATGCCTCATCAAGGACCAATTGTCTCAACCACCCTTCCCACAACCCAAATCACAGTCACAACCACAATCCCTTCACCCGCCACGACAGTTGGCATGATTCCTGCTCCACCACCAATCCCACCGCCAAAACACAACACGACCAATTCATTCTCCATCATGTTGCAAAACGCACAACAAGCTGCCCACCAAAAGGCACTCGAAAAACAACAAGCCACACAAGCACAAGCCGCACAAGCGCAAGCACAAGCTCAAGCTCAAGCACAAGCCGCACAAGCGCAAGCACAAGCTCAAGCTCAAGCACAAGCCGCACAAGCGCGAACACAAGCACAAGCTCAAGCTCAAGCACAAGCTGCACAAGCACAAGCACAAGCGCAAGCCCAAGCTCAAGCTCAAGCCCAACAAAAGACACAAGCTCAATACCAAGCGCAATTGCAAGCAATCCACCTGCAAGCCTACCACCAAGCCCTGCAAGACTTTTAGGCACAACACCAAGCTAAACAACAAGCTTTATTGGCACAACAGCAGCTCGACCAACAACAAGGATTGTTGGAAAAATAGCAGCTAGACCAACAACAAGCGTTACTAGCTCAGCAACAACTTGACCAACAACAAGCTTCATGGGAACAACAGCAGATGGACCAACAGCAAGTGCTATTGGAACAACAACAGCAAGATCAACAACAAGCGTTGTTGGCAAAAATGCAAGCTTACCAACAAGCCCTAAATGCACAACCAAGCTCGCAGCAAACACAGACCAGTACGCTCCCCACCCATCAAACACCTCCAACACCTCACCACTCATTCATCCCGCCCCCCGACCCAAGCAAGGATGTCGCAACACAGATCAAATTGCTTTCGCAGCAGGTGTTGGACTTGCAAGCAGGAAAAACCACAAGGACACCAGGAAACTTGTGCCCTTATCCATTCGATAGAAGTCTCACCATGGTACCATTTCCAAAGGGATTCGAGATCCCCAAATTTGATAAGTACAATGGAACGGGCAACCCTGAAAACCACGTTAGGGAATTTCAGGTGCACTACATGGAAGTCGCATATGATGACACGTATCTAATGCGGCTCTTCCCCCGAAGCCTGACTGGTCCAGCTATGGAATGGTTTTCTCGCCTACCCACGGGCATTTAAACATTCGAGGAAATTGTGGAGGCTTTCCTTAAAAATTACGCTTTTAATATGGGTGCGGATGTCAGTTTAGAAGAACTATCTGCACTCAAACAAAGAAGAGGAGAGTTATTTGCATCCTTCTTGCAAAGATGGCGATCCAAGGCCAATCAAAGCAAGTGGGCCATGCCAGAGGAACAACAAGTTTGCACCATCATAGCCAACTTAGATGAAAACCTGGCGTTCTACCTAAAAATGCAGTGCATCACATCTTATGATCAACTAATTCCAAAGGCACTCAACATCGAAAGAGCCCTTACTGCGCGAGGAGGCGCACCTACATTCACTCCACCGCAGGATAACCACCCGTCCAACAACTACAATGATAAACCTCGAACATGGTTGAGGAACAAAAATATCAAGAACGACGGCGTGGTTGATGCTAAGGTAGTCATCAGTGCTCCTAAGCAAAATACCCAAAATCATCATCATCCGCAAACTCATAACCACAACAATGTGCAGGCTAATGCAGTAGTAGCACAGTCAGAACCACCTTCCACCAGCCAAGTCAACAATGTGGGTAATCAAGGAGGACCACCTCCCCGCAACAAGTTTCCCCCCAAGAGAAAGTTCACAGCTCTTGGCGAATCAATTGAGTCTGTCATGAAGAAATTGGTCAAAGAAAACCTAATCAAAATCTCTAACTTCGAACAATACACGGAGCCCATGACCAAACCACCGTGGTACAATGAGAATCTCCTGTGTGACTTCCACAAAGTTAAAGGACACACCACCACCAACTGCATGAGACTCAAGAATATTATCCAAGAGCTCATCGAGGATAAGGTCATCAACATCGAGCAGCCGGCTGGAAACCAAGACCTAAAAATCTACACAAATTCGATGCCGAATCATAATCAGGGAAATAACCAAGGGAATAATAAGGGTAAACAAAAGTATGCTAGTGCCAATCTAGTATATGAGGAGATAGTCAGATGTGTCGACGAGTTGGTCACTGTCATAAATATCAAGGGAACCAACAATGACTGTGGAGTCACCACACGAGGCGGAAGAGTTACCATTGTCGGGGCACCTGCTAAGACCCCCATTACCAACACAAAGGCCATCCCCTATGATTACAATGTAATTGACCAACTGAAGAGAACACCCGCACAAATATCCATCATGGAATTACTAAAAATCTTCACTGCTCATCGACAGATCCTGGATGAAGCACTAGCTACCTCTACCGTCGCTTACCCTTGACTAGGCAATTTCAGGCTATGGTAGGTAACATCGTTACCCTGAATCTCATCACATTTTCGGACCAAGATTTCCCCCCGCAGCCATCTCATAAGCAGGCACTTCACCTCCAAATCCTAGTTCATAAAAAGAAAGTCAAGCGAGTCTTGGTAGATGGTGGTGCAGGTCTTAATATTTGTTCTCTGAAACTTATAAAGAAATTGGGATTCACCGAGGATTCCATCAATAAGAACAAAAGTATCACCATAAGAGCATATGATGACCAAGAAAGAGTGTCTCAGGGCACTATCAAGATCCCCATCCAAGTGGGGCTAGCAACCATGGAAACAACTTGTCAAGTTCTTGACCTTGATTTGCCATACAACATCCTCCTGGGATGCCCCTGGATACACGAAATGAAGGCAGTGGCCTCAACCTATCATCAGTGCATTAAGTTCTCATATCAAAACGAGGAGGTTACCATATATGGGGATCCCGAACCCTTCCCCTATTGCAAAAACTTGGAAGCCAAGTTTTACAAGATCCCTCAAGTACCTAAAAATGATGAAGGACCATCCACTTCATACATAGACCCAGCTAATCTCGCCTCCACTTCTGCGACAGAGGCACCCGCCATCCCCGACATATCCGAGATCAAGAACATGATACAGGACAATGGATGTGGTGATTATAGAATGAAGAGAAATGATTTTGTTGTAGGAGAGTTACCACAATCTCCTAGATCACATGGGAAACCACAATTGACTCAAACACATATCCGCACTAGAATAGAACCCTCTGGATTCCACAGTTGGGGGGATCTCAGTCAGGAAAATGTGGACGAGGAGGACATCACAAACACTCTATACCAAGATGAAAGACCCACTCCAACCCTACCCATGGAGGAAACAAACAGAGGGTTACAAATGATGTTCGGCATGGGCTATAATAGGAATGAAAGCCTAGGAAGAAATAGTGATGGATGGTTGGAGCCCATCATTGTAGAAAGAAGAACGTAGAACCTTTGCCTCAGCTATACCCCTCCGAGTATAACTGTGCGTGGCAGAAGTGTTCCTAATAGGGCAGTCAGGTCCTCTCCTCGGGTCTCGGCAGCTAACCTTAGATTACCTGTGTCCACAGGCCTACCTCTCAATAACTTCACATTTGACATAACTGACGTTTGTAGTAGCAGTGACGATGATGACACCATAGGTGGATTACCTAGGCTCTTTGAAGATTCCACCTTATTGATGATTAGTGTCTCACCCGCTGAGCCAATCGAACAAACCCACCAAATCCACTTAGTATACCCCCAACTCATTGATCACGACCAATGGGGACCGCCGATTCTAGACTCATTCGAAAACGATGAGGCTCTCTCCAAATTCATGGGACTAAGGGATACTGTTCCATGTGGAGATCACAAGGTAGGATTTGAGATCACTCTAGACACACAAGCATACTATGGGGAGACGATTGAGTCTTTCAGTCGCAAAAGAAAAAGAATAAGCTCAGAGTTATTGAGTGAAAACCACACTGTGGCACTCTCTAACCATAAAATAGTAAAAATAAAGGACGCATCCAATGGCGAAAACCTCTCTAAGGTGCCAGAGGATGAAGGATTCAATCTCCCCCCTACTGCTCTACACTAGGAGAAGTCAATAGTATTGGCAGAATAGTGCAACCCGGTCAACTTAGGAATAGAATCAGAACCACAAATTACCTTCTATGCAGAATCCCTCCTAGAATAAGAACAAAAACTACTGGCAGCTTTCCTAAAGGAGAGAAAGGTAAATTTTGCATGGACCTATGCAGACATGCCAGGCCTAGATCCTGAAGTAGTAGTGCATCATTTGGCCGTTCATCCCGGAGCAAAACCAGTCAGACAGAAGCTAAGGAAGATGCACCCACAAATAGCCTTGCTTGTAAAGATTGTGCTACAGAAACTTCTGGATGTTGGCTTCATACGCTCGATTGACTATCCAGAATGGGTATCTAACCTCGTACCAGTCTCAAAACTGAAAGGGGGCATCCGCATCTGCACTGATTTCAGAGACCTAAACAAAGCATGTCCCAAGGATGACTTTCCACTACCCAACATTGACATGATAGTGGATATGACGGCCGGACATGAGATGCTTTCCCTAATGGATGGTTTCTCAGGGTACAATCAGATATTGATTGCAAAAGAAGGCCAACACACGACAGCATTCACATGTCCGTGGGGCACCTACTGCTGGAATGTAATGCCATTTGGGTTGAAGAATGCAGGAGCTACCTATCAAAGAGCCATGACATTAATCTTCCATGACATGATCCACAAAACAGTCGAAGATTATGTAGATGACATACTTGCTAAATCAAAGAAGAGACAAGACCATATAGCAACTCTAAGTGCTACCTTTGACTCAACCCGAAGAAGTGTGTCTTTGGGGTGCAATCAGGGAAGCTGCTACGATACATAGTTTCAATGAGAGGGATAGAGGTAGACCCTGCAAAGGTAAAAGAAATCCTTGAAATGAAAGCACCAAGAATGTTGAAACAACTACGAGGATTGCAAGGAAGACTCCAGTCCATCCGAAGATTCATAGCACAATTGGCAGATAAACAGATTGCCTATTCACACCTACTTCACAAGGGAGTAGCTTTCAGATGGGATGACAAATGCGAGCAAGCATTCAACAAAATAAAAGAATATCTACTTACACCACCTGTATTGATGCCACCAATTGTGGGGAAATCACTAATCCTATATATCTCTGCAACAACAGCCGCCCTGGTGGCCCTTTTAGCCCAACATGATGAAAAGGGAACCGAGCGGGCTATCTACTACATCAGCAGAACAATGGTGGGACATGAGCTCAATTACACGTCAATAGAGAAAGCTTGCCTAGCATTGGTATTTGCGGCTCAGAAATTCAAACACTACATGCTAGCACACTAAATCAAGTTGATTGCCAAAATAGACCCTCTAAAGTACCTATTGACAAAAGCAGCACTTACAGGTAGAATGGCTAAGTGGGTAATGATATTATCTGAACATGATATCGAGTATGTAGAACGAAAAGCCATAAAAGGACAATTCATTGCGGATCAGTTGGCAGAAGCTCCCCTCTACACAGATAATCCACTCATATCAGAATTCCCAAATGAGTCCCTTTTTAACCTTGATGCAATAGACCACTAGAAGCTATACTTTGATGGCTCTCACACACAACATGGGTCAGGAGCTGGTGTGTTTTTCATCACGCCGCAAGGAGACTACATACCTAGATCATACAAGCTGGCATTCCCTTATACGAACAATATAGCAGAATATGAGGCTTTGACCATAGGACTCAAGATTGTAGCACAATGGCGAATCATGGCACTAAAAGTCTATGGCGACTCATAACTTATCATCAACCAAGTCAACGACGAATACCAAACAAAGGATGATAAGCTCACACCATACAAGAAGGTGGTAGAAAGCCTCAAGGAATCTTTCATCGACATTACCTTTGAGCAGATACCAATAACAAACAACAGAGCAGCTGATGCAATGGCGAAAATTGGATCCTTACTCGACATCCCTCGTAACGTCTCGAAACATGAATTCCTCGTAGAGCAGCTTCTCGTACCCACATTCAAGGTACCAGAGTCAGAATACGCATGTGAACTCATTGGTCCTGGTGATCTTTGGTATCATGATATATACACCTACCTAAAGTTAGGAATCTTCCCCACTGACATCACCCCAAACCTAAAACGCACTTTCATCAAAAGAACTTCACGATTCATCATCCTAGGAGAGACCCTCTTCCGTAGGAGTACCGATGGAACCCTATTACGTTGTTTAAAACTCGAGGAAGCCCTAACTGCTCTAACTGAGGTACACAATGGCACGTGTGGGTCACACTCAAGTGGTATGACCTTGGCTAAAAAGTTGCTAAGAATAGGTTACTACTGGTTGACGATGGAAAAAGAGGCACACAATTTTGTCAGAAAATGCTTGCAATGCCAACAGCATGGAGATCTTATTCATGCACCAGCTCAAGAACTGCATCCTATTGTTACACCTTGGCCCTTTTCACAATGGGGGCTTGATATCATTGGTAAAATATCACCCACCTCATCCAATGGCCATAAATTCATTATCACCGCCACCGAATACTTCACTGAGTGGGTCGAAGCAATTCCCATGACCTACATCACCGGAAAGCAGATATCCAAGTTTATCCTGAATTACCTCATTTGTTGGTACAGTGTCCCCCAATCCATTATCTCTGATAATGGGATACCCTTCAAGAATCAGGATGTCCGTGACTTGTGTGAAAAATTCAAAATCAAGCATCGCTTTTCCACTCCATATTATCCACAAGGAAATGGCCAAGCAGAAGCTACAAATAAAACCATTTTGAAAATCCTCAAGAAAACAGTCAATGACTCTGGTCGTGACTGGCATCTGCAGTTAAATCCCACCTTATGGGCCTACTGCACCAGCATCCGCACACCAACAGGCGCCACCCCATTCTCTCTGGTCTACAGATCAGAGGCCATACTCCCCATTGAGATCGAGCTCCCATCACTAAGGATATCACTGCAAAACCTTATCACAGATGAGGAATACAGGGTCACAAGACTCAATGAGCTGGAATTACTAGATGAAAGGCGCATGGATGCCCTTAATCATCTACAAGTGTACCAGAATCGCCTAAAAAGGAGCTACAACAAGAACATCAGACAACGCACTTTCCAAGTTGGTGACCTCGTGCTGAAAGAAAACCAAAAGAACGTGCCAAATCCAGATACAAAGGGAAAATTTGAGCCCAACTGGCTGGGACCTTTCGTCATCACTGCAAGTTACACATCAGGGGCATATCAACTAGCAACACTAGAAGGCGAGCCTCTGCAGGAGCCTCTGAATAGCTCTCATCTCAAAAAGTTTTATGCCTAAACATTGCAAGGTATAGAACCAGAAAAATACAAAAACAATCAGAAAAAGTCCTGAAAAAATGGTTACCTCGATGAAAACCTAGCAAACAGGCATCTTGGTGACAACAAAAAAAAATCAAAAGATCAAAAAATCCAAAAAAAAATCAGAAAAGGATTGAAAAATAGTAAAGAGAAAAAATCGTCCTCTAGTGAAAACCACTTCGGTGGCGCTTTGGGAAAATACCTTGGTGAAAACCTGGCAAACAGGCGTCAAGTGTAAATAAAGTACCTTCCCCATCTATTAGGATCTGCACAACTCATCCACTCCATCACATTCCACTTATCCGCTCGCATCCATACCATAGCCTGCATTGGTATCTGTACTATATTCCACCATCAGAACTACTTGGCATTTCAAAGGTCAGTCTATCCCGTCTTTATCTAAGTAGTCTATCACACCACACTGGGGGCACGTTCTCGCAACATCGGATCGGATTCGTGTATATTCTCGTGATCTTTTTCAAAATTCATCAAAAAATTCCAAAAACATTCAAAAAACTCATTCAAAAAACCAAAAACATTCAGAAAAATCATCAAAAATCCAAAAACATGTCGAAATATCAGAAAATCTTCAAAAAATTTATCATTAAGTCTTCTCAGTTTTTTCTACCTTGTCGAATTACGTCGTCTCTGAGCTTGAACGTAGGCAAGGCTGATCTTTGATCATCCCCCGAGATAGTTGGGTCAGTCCTTTAGGCGTCTGTCGCATTGGCAATCCGTTTGCCCATCTAGTCTACATCTTAAGTTAGTCCTTTAGGCAATAAAATGGCAATCTGTTTGTCCATATTATCATCAAGTTAGTCCAACACCAGTCGAACTATGTGGTCTCTGCGTATATAACGTAGGCAAGTCTAATCTATGGATCAGCTCCTGAGACCCCTAGGATAGGTCTTTAAGTTAGTCTATTCGTTGTAAAATCTTGAAAATACCAAAAACATTCGTAAAACATCTCAAAATTCCAAAAACAGCCTCAAAACATTTGAAAAAACCAAAATGGTGCATCCATTTCATCTCGCTTTCACCCGTGATTGTCATCACTCATAATAAATCATCGTCATTTTCAGCCTTTGGTGAGTTAGTCAGAAGCAAGTTTAGCAGGTTCTAAAGTGAATGCCTAATCGTCAAAGTCTCAAAGGTCTAAGTCAGTAAGTCAGCAAGTTGGTCAATTCGGAGTATCAATAGCTTATCACCCAAATCAGTCTCACCAAAACCCTGATCACTACATGTCCTAGGATGAAGCTTTCCGGCGACGAACATAAGCATCAGGTACCCCACAGTAGTTTAGCCTTGGCTAACGATACGAAGAACATTAGCTTGTTTGTTTACTTTATTTTAGTCTTTTAGACTTATCTTATTTTGCGCTCATTCCAAGGACCTCTCGATGATGCCTAAACAAAACTAGTTTAGAGAGAAAGGAATGGGGCAGCGATCAGTATCTTTTTATCTATTGTGCTTGTTGGATATTCTTGTAAAATAAATTCGTCACGCATACTTTGTTTTGTTTGTAGGAAGGATGTTTTAGGTATCTTGTTGACCACATAAGAAGGCTTGCCTTTTTATGTTTTGGCCCGAGATGTCTAGAATATCTGAACTGCATTCTGAATAAGGTTATGTCTGTCAAGTGTGAACAAGAGTACTCCTATCTGTTTGTCAAGTCAAAGTCCATCACACTAGGCGCAACACCATCCTGGTTCTTAATACCTTGACGCATCGCACCTACGTGTGTTATCAAACATAAAGAAAGGTATGCTCTTTTCCCATCCCTGGATAAGCAACACATCATCATCATTCATCGTCATATCCAATAAAGTCCTGATGACTAATGGACTTATTGGACTTCTACATTCTTCTTAGATTTAAGGGTTCATCCCTCTCATTCTTCTATCTTCTGTCACGCTAACAATGCATCCATTTTGCATCCGTATTCTCATTTTGCATAATCATGTCATACCATCATATTAGGACAACATCATCCATCTCATCCATCTCACATGCATTGCATAATCATTTAAAGTTGTTTATGATAATATAAATTTGTTATTCTAAGCATCTTCCAAACATATCATTTACATCATCATTATCATATAGTCTCATCATCCATACATCCATTTTGAACCTCTTTGTTGTGAGATCCACCTCAAATTGAATCTTTTCGCTTGATCTCTCGAGGGGGCAATGTACTAACGTACTTATTTTCCACTGGGGCATCCGAAAAACCAAAGAATTTTTTAATTTCGATGCCGACAACATCATTCTTTGAACCAATGCAACGAGTACATTGCTTCAAAGAGGGGCAAAATGTAGACATCCAAAAATAACATTATGCATTCCACTGTAACTAACATCATGCATTCGTTTCTTCTACTAATCAATTAAAGCAATTTATTGATTTAATCCTAAGGTTCATCAAGCTTAATTAAATAAATCAAATTATTTAATTAAGTTCCTAAGGTTCTTCTTATTTGATTTAATAAATCAAACTGATTTAAAATCAAATATCAAATCCCTAAAATCCCCTAAGTTAATTAATCTAAATTAATTAACTTCTAATCATGATTAGCATTCTCTAGCTTTTGACTCAACTAGAGTCAAATCTAAACTCCTAACTAACCCACCCACTTGCATCAATAAATCAATTTATTGATTTATTAAAAAGAGTTATTTTCCCTCAATAACTCTCATCTTTGACTTTTTTGAACAAAGATTATTCCCCCCAAAACCCTCAACAACATGCATTTATTGACATTTTTCAAATTTGAATGGGCACATTGGCCAAAACTTGCACAAGCTTTGACCAATCCCATCATGCCAAGTGGCTCTATTCTATTGGAGGGGATTTAGTCCCACATTGGCTAAACTTGGCCTCTCTTCTCTCAACTTCTTCTATAAAAGCAATGCATCTTCTCTCATTTTACAAGACACTTTGAAGGCATCTAAACTATAGGCAACTTGAGCTCATAGCAACTCATTGTCTATCTCATTTAGCTTGGAAAAGGGTTGGGAAAGGGCTCTCTCACATTTTCATGGAGGGCACCAATCCATCATAGAATAGGTTGTATTTCCTTTTCTCCATGCATGTTTGATTTAGTTTTAGCATTTTGTTTGGAGAAATGAACTATTTTATTCTATGAGGATGGCTGAGTCTACACAATCCATGTGTAAGATTTCACCATCCTACAGTCACCAGTACTCTTTCCCTCACCTACCTCCTCAACTCCTTGGTCATAAAATCTAGGGCTTTACTCCTCAGATTTGCAATGCGTGAAGAAAGCCTCCTTAGTTTAATTGCTCATACCTCTTTAACCTAGGACCCCACATCACCACTAGCACCAACAACATCTTTACCACCTACCACTTCCTTTGGCTTGGGAGAGGCATCATCAGACCCCACATCTTTCTCATCAATCCCAAAATGGGAAAGCCTTTTCGCTGACTTTTTACTCTTTTTACCACCTCCCTTCCTTTTCTTGGAAGAGGTGGACACAACAGTAGGGGAAAAATCCTCCTCATCACCATTCCACTCCTCCTCCTCTGAAGAGGAATCCTCACCTATTGATTGAGAATCATCAAATAACCTCTTCTCCTTGCCCTTGATGGCAGGGGTTGGGAGAAGGATCTTAATATGTTCCACTATCAAAAGAATTAGCCCCTTGTGGAGGAATAGGGCCTTTCTATTCTTAAGGTACGCATACACCGAAACCTTTAGAGAAGATAAAAGAAAAAATGGAAAAGAGATAAACAAACCATGCCTAAAATGATTAAGGAGTGTGAAATGATGACTAAGGATGGCCTTAAATCTCTCTTCCAAGGTTACATACCATAGCATCACCTCGAAAAAACTTTCCCAAATCTTCTTCAGGGATGTTCTTTCATAACCCTAGGTCTCCAGCTTGACTAACGCTTTCCTCCTGTCATCTTTAAAAATTTGAGTCATCGCCTCTTCATTTATTTTCTTATCCTTAAATAATTTCCTACCAATAGTCAAAAAAATAATAACCAAGGCAATCAAATCTTCATTCTTCCAATTCTAGCCCTTTAACCCTAACCTTTGAGTTGTGCCAGAATGAAACAAATTGAGCTAAGGCAATTAGTTCATGCTCGTGCAATCTCTCCAAGTATGGAGTAAAATTCCCATGTTAGAGAATAGACCGAAGCTTCTCCTTATGCCTTGTGTCTCCACAAGAATGTGGTTCGATTCAGATCCTTTCTCCACCCATGTTAGCCAACACACAATTCTTAGAGACCTTTGGAAATGCACACAAGAGAAGGCCAGAAACCAACAAAACACCCACAAAGCATGTGAAATAAAGGCAAGTACAATTCCATAAATGTCACCACACTTCATCCCACACCATCATTCCATAATAAGCTTCTATATTACCTAGGAATGATCATACCTTCCTCCCACAAATGAAATTAATTAAGCCTGATAGACTCATTGGCAAACAAATCTGCCAATGAGTTACCCTCTCAATAAACATGTGATATATGAGTCTCATCACAAGATTCAAATGAATTATGGGCATTCTCAAGGAGACTTCCATGAAAAGATCAAAATTTTGTTAAAGCATTGGGAAAACTAATTGTATAGTATTGGAAGAATAACACAAGGCCATCTCTAAATCAAATGGATGTGGAAAGAAGGAGAAACAATAGTCAGAACCATGAGCCAAATCCAAAGCTTTTTTTGGATATGACTCAAACCCATTTTTTTTCATAAATTTTAATAGGATTATTCTCAAATTATTATTTCTAAAATATATTTTGAAATTCTTAAACCTTTTTATGTCAAGATAAATCACACACACACTACTTGTTCTTCTAGACTACATATTGAATTTTCTAACCTTTATGATTTTTATTGTTCTATATGTTTAGATTTGCATACTAACAATGTTTTGTAGGTTTGTTGCTTAGAAGCCCCACCAACATCATCAAAAAATTTCTTATCAAAAAAATTATGTGAAATAGAGGATGGCCAAATATTCTATAGGACAACATGCTTGGATGGTTCATGCGAGTGTTGTGGTGGCTTGCAATGTATGCTAGTATCTAAATATATGGAAAGAATAGATGAGGTAGGACAAAAACTAGTAGAGTTTAGGAAGTATTAAACAATGGCATACATTACAAAAGATGGGTCTCAAGCAAAGAGGCGTGATTTGGTTATTGAGAAGATTCTAGTGTATTAGTTTATATCCATGTTTTGTAACAATATAGTCTCTAATTATGAAAGGAATACTCATAGAGCTCGATGGCTAGACATGCAATTCAAGCTATGTAAGGACACCTTTCCAATTGGAAACATAATATTAGTGGTTGACTTTGTAGAGAACTACACTCTACAACCACAGTGTGAGGTACAATCACAGTATTACAAATCCATACAGGTTTTGATATTTGTGCACATAGCATTCATTCATGTTGCTGATAGTAAAAAGGACCAAAGGAAGGTATTGAGGGAGTATCACTTTTATATTAGTGATGATCACACACATTATTTAAAGTTCATACAAGGATTCTTCTAGATGTTCTACAGTGATTTGGCTCAAAGGGGAATTGCATATGGAAGGCATATAATATGGTCAGATAATTGTGCAGCACAGTTCAAGAACTCGTGCATGTTCTACTGGTTGAGTATGATGCATGCCATTATAGGTGTTCAACTTATGTGGAACTTTTGTGAGGCCAGACATGGAAAGGTGGAGCATAATGTTGCAAGAGCATACGTGAAAAGAGCATTAGGATGAAAAGAGTTAAAGTATAAAGACAGTGTAAAGTTGACATATGCAAGATCAATCGTCAAGTGGTGCAATGATTCAATGGGTCCAAGTAATGAAGGTGTGTCTTCAGTACAAATATTTTTTTGGTTGATGGATGATACTAACATTGCACCATATGAGTATTTTTGCACACTAACATGATTGAGTGAGATACACTCTTTCCTTAGCTTAGATGTAGGTTCATGGAGTATCAATACACAGAAGATGGCATGCTTTTTTTCTTCATGTATAATTCACACCTGGAATTTTAGCACAAAGTTAGTCAAAATGAAGAGGAGTTGATATTTTTTTTGATAGATATTAGGCTTGCATGTTTATCATCATTGGGCATTAAATTATGTAAAATGGATAATAAACACCATGGCATGGCATAGACCAAGGTGTGCAATGTTATTCTTTTGCAAAAATAGATAGTTGGCAGACAAGGAGTGACATGGCACATACTAGGAGCAAAGTTTCCCCAATATTTTTTTTTAGGAAAAAACACAAACAACAATCAAAGAAAAATTAGGTCATGAGACATCATCGCTCCTCTAAATCCTTCTCGAGACATCCTCGAGCTGGCTAGTAATACATGACCAATGATAAATCAATAAAAAGATAAGAAAAACTAGACCAACAAAGCCAACAACCATTTAAATAATTTTCAGTGATTGTTTATTGATAACATTGATAGAATTAATTGATTGATTGATGGAAAATACTTGGTTGTAGGAGCAAAAGCATGTTGCATAAGACACCATGTCTGATTTTAGGAAGGACACATCCTATATAAGACAAATGATAGGATCGGGTCTAGTTGCAAGAAATGAGGTAATTCATATAAGATGTCGAATATTTTTTTAACAATGCCACCTCTTGTATAAGACAATTTTATTGATTGGTAAGTGTGTATTTGATGATTAGGCAATTGATCAGTTTGGATTTAAGACTAGTTGGGTAGTTAGCGTATTAATTCCTGATTTGGTTGACTCATATAGCTATTTGTGTCTGATCAACATGTTTATTTTAGCAAAGGATTATTTATAATGATATGGACCATGATGGTATTGAAAAATCCTAAGGGATTGACCTAATGCTTCAGGGGCTCATTAGTAATGGACTTGCCTATGTAACATGCACAAATACATTATAGTTTGACTGACCTTGACCATGGATAATTTATTATGGATTGAATCATGATTGACTGAACTTGACAAACCCTAAAGGATGAACCTAGTGCCTCGCATGATCACTAATGATGGCCTTGCATATGTAACATGCACAGAGACATCACAGTTCAAAAAACTTAGACTATCAATACTTGACACTAGACTATCAATACTTGGCACTATTTTTAGGATTTTTTAGTTTATTTGGATGTTTTTGGATTTTTGAGATGTTTTAATTTTTTGGACTTTCAGAGATATTTCAATGTTTTTAGCTTTTTGAAAATATTATTTGGATTTTTTTGGATTTTCATGATGATGACCTCTAATACCAAGTCTATGATTTGATGAATATGTAAGTAAAGTACTTTCCCCCAGTTAGGTATAAGAATGATTATTAAGAGTTGGATACGGATGGGTGTGGTAGGTGATAGACACATAATGTAAACCTCTCACAGGCCATGACAAAGAGAACAAAGCATTATTATGAATGTGTTGAGGAAGCATGAAGGCAACTGTATTATGAGTGAAGGTGAAAAACTAGATAGAATTATGGTAGATGATGGAGCAAAGACTGACTACACATGGCACATGTTTTCCACATTTTCACCATGGTACCTATCCATAGTGCCACCAAAGTGGTTTTCACTACTGGATGGATCATTTATCTTTATTATTTTCACATTTTTTAGTTTTTTATGGTCACACAAGACACCTATTTTCTAGGTTTTCATCAGGGTGACAGTTTTTTTCTTTTTTTTTTTGTATTTTTTATTTTTGACGAGGCTCTTTGAAAGCTAGTTGTAGAATTTACAAAGGTGCAAGCTATTGATAGGATCTGCTAATTTTTCACCCTCAGGAGTAGAAATTTGATAAGCATCAAATCCATATACATTTTTTATGATGTACAGACCTAACCAATTAGTTTCAAACATTCTAGGCTTATCTCTTTTACCTTGACTCTTATGGTTCTCCATTAAGAACAAATCACCAAAGTCAAAATTTCTTAAAATAGAAAATTCTTATAATAGCTACATCAAAGATGATTATGGTAAGATTGTACATGTACCAATGCATTTTTCCTTTTCTCATCTAACAACTATAGCTCATGCAATCCTAATACATGATACTCTTTATCATCAATAAGTGCTTGCACAAATACCCTCAAGGAAGGTAAATTGACCTTGATAAGAAGGATGGTTTTAGAGTTAAAGGCTATGGAATATGGTGTGGCTCTGGTGGGAGTGCAGGTGCTAGTTTGGTAGGCTCATAAGGCAAGATTTAGTTGGAGGTGTCAGTCATGACCAACATCATTAACAGTCTTCTTCAGTATTTTAATGGTCATATTGCAAACTTCAGAATGGGTGTTAGCTTGAGAATAATATGGAGTTGTGAAGTGGTGTTGGATGTATAATTTTTTGCATAATTGGTAGACATCCTAATTATTGAAGGGATGACCATTATAATTAATAATGGATTGTGGAAAACCATACTAGAATATGATATAATTGAGGATGAATTTAGTGTTGAGCTTCTCTTTTTCTATTTGTCCGTGATGACAATATTGTGTTTCAGTTTCGCTTCTTTGTGGTTGATTATTCACTTGCACTGCTTCTATTCTGTCATTGGCATACTTACTTCGGCATTATGATTTTATTTTTGATGGCACTGCTCTCTTGACTTCATGTGCAGATCATAAGGAATCTTGTTTACAGGATAATGTTTCCATGTTCAGGTGGTATAATTCTGGTTTGACATTTTGTGCTATAGTGATCTACAGGTTTATGCGGTATTGGAATGTTCGGATTTCTAACATCATGGCTTTGATAATGTTTTTGAGCAACATTAGAATTGTATCTTTCTCTATTCAACCTCGTTCAGGTAATGCTTTTAGTTATTTTGGTTTTGGAATTATAAAATGCAGTTGGTTTTTAGTTTTAAGAAAACCCTATCGGTTTTCCTTAAACAATTTATAATGGCTTGGGCAGATGGTATATTGAATTAGGAATGGATATTTGGCACATTGAAATTGGCATGGAATTGTCCTTTATTTCATTTCATAAGGCATTGGTTATATCAGACATTATTTCAAGGCAATCGACTTTGAATAAATGTCTTATAAGGTATTGGGTCTAATGTTTGAGAATTCATCAGGCCTCAAGGCCGACAACAGGTATAAGGTTTTGTTTATTTCAAAAGCCACTATGAAAGTGACATGGCTTTGATTTCTTGGTAACAAGGATGGCTAAGGTAATGGGAATTTATTTTTAAAGTGGTCATGACAACTTATTTAAGGCATAATTATGTCAGAATTTCACTTTGTTAATCATTGAACATTCATAATGATGATCAACAGTTTTTATGCATTTGAAGGTAATAAGTTTGTCGGAATGCATTGCATGGTCTTGTCTGCTAAATTAAGAATGCATTATGAGGTGTCTATGTATGACTTAAGTCCTTTAGGACTTCAAACTTTATCTATACTTGAAAATTCATCAATCTTTGTTTTGCTAAGGAATTTTACGTCATTCTTTTTATTTCACATGCTCGAGGGTCTGGAACCCTAACTCAGCCACCACCATAGAAATCTACTTAGTTGTTACACAGTGTTTGTTGGGTTTCTGCAACTCTTGGATAGAGAATGGGGGTATCTAAAAGATCCTTGCCTTCATCAATAGTTGTGTCAGCTTCTTGTCTTCGGGTGAAGGGTCGAAATTGGAAGGAGTCTTGGTTCTTTTTCTCTCTGTTGGTCTGGTAAATATCTTCATGATAGTCTCTCCATTGTTCTCCTTAGGTATTCACCTCATCAATTGTCTTTTGAAGAACCATTACTTCTATTGGCTCATATAATAGAAGACAAGTGTTTACTTCTATCTGTAAAATGATAAAATGGGTTTATTTTGTTCGTGGTCAGAAATAATGTATGTCGATTTCAAATAATCTGAAATGACTACCAAAATATTTTATCATATTAATTTTTCTCTTGCTTTAAGGGATGGTATTTTTGATTTGTGGGTAATCAGGTGTTCTGCAAATCCTTTCTATCTTTCACTTGGATGTAGTGATAGTTGTTTTGGGGTGCACTATAATGAGTTTTCAGTTACATTGTTGTTGCAATACTTTTCGAGGGTATTTTACATGGAATTTTATTTTTTGTTTAATGTTGTTTTGGTTAGCATTACCTGTGCAGGCTCAGTGTGTGGACATGGTTCAGTCTTCTTTCTAAAATTGTATATTGTTTGACCATGTTTGTCAGAAGAAAACCTCCATGCTGAACATTTTATCAAACTCAAAGCAATACCTGGCAACATTGTTCGACACAAGTTGGGTACTTTGAAATTTACCTCTGTTGTTTTCAAAAATGAGAAAGAAGTTACTATGTTGTAATTTCTTGAGGTGTAATGATGAAATTTGTGTAAGAATAAAAAAATAGAGATTAGGGTTTTTAAGATTTGTTGTAAAAAAGAGAGAAAGTGTCAACTTTTTTTTTAGAACAAAAATGATAGTGAAGACCAGTGAAAAAACAAAGCTACTGTATTGAAGAAATGTTAAGTTTTGAGATTGAAAATAAGAAATATGAATTCAATATCAAGCTGTCTTAAGGCTTGACAATGGATGGAATTCTGAAGGGTCATTCTTGGACCTTGAGGATTGTAGACATTGTCCGTCAAGAGGCACTTGAGAGAAACAAGAGAAATAGAGAGATCCTCTGTATCATTGTATGTCTTACTGAAAATAGAAAAGGGGTCGGTGCTGCTTGAAATTGGTGTTTCTAAAAGAGGGGTTCGTGCTCCTTGAGTTGGTGCTCAGAAATCAGCCTATGAGGCATTTTCAAAAGTGATTACTAAAATAAAAGCCTAGAAAGGCAGCAGTTTAGGAGTGGTTTTTCTACCCCAGGAGGGTTTTCCACTCCTCATATCTTCTGTCATTTTGCTTATCTATGGTTCATCTAATTCATTGCATGAATTATTTAATATGTTATTTTTCACTATTATAATTCTCATTTCAATTATATGTGATTGCATTCAATACATGAATGAGTTTAACATTGATAAATGAGAGAATAAATATGTTGTATTTCAGTTTTAGTAAAATTTGTCAAAACTGTTAATGACACTGATTCACCCACCCTCTCAGTGACTTTTCCACTCCAACAATTGGTATCAGAGCCTAGGGTCCTCTGATAGATCTTTCCAATCTAGGATTGATTCTATCCTTCGAGTCTATTCAAAATGTATCAAGCTCATGAAGGCAAATCCATGACTAGAGCTCCATTATTTGATGGAACTGATTATGTATTCTGGAAAATCAGAATGGAGAGTTATTTAACTTCTATTGACCTCAATGTGTGGAGAATAGTGTTAACTGGGTACACTATACCAACTACTTTTCCCACAAATTCTGATGAAAAGAAAAGATATGAAACTAATGCAAGAGAAAAACATGCTCTCCTGTGTGCACTGACTCTCCTATGTGCACTGACTAAAGATGTCTTTATCAAAGTCATGTAATGCAGCTCTGCTAGGGATATCTGGGGTAAACTTGAAACTATCTATCAAGGGAATGAAAAAGTAAAACAGTCAAAAGTCCTCACTCTAAAACACCAGTTTTAAGAAATAAAAATGAGGGACAATGAAAAAGTAGCTGATTACTTTTTGACAGTTGATGAAATTGTCAATGCTATGAAGGGTCTGGGAGAAGAAGTTAAGGAATTCGATGTTGTAACTAAGGTCATCAAAACCTTACCTACTAAATTTGAAGCTAAGGTCTCTACTCTAGAAGAGAAGAAACACTTTGACCAGCTTACCCTAGACAGCCTACAAGGCACTCTGGCTACCTATGAAATGAGAATCAGTAAAAAAAATTCCTCTACAAAAGAAACTGCCTTTAATACTGAAAGGAAAGAAAAAGATGAGCCTACTAAATCAGAATTTTCTGATTCCAAAGAATCCCACTTTGTTAGGAAGCTCAAAAAGGGGTCTAGAAAGTATAAGGGAAAACTTCCCTTCAAATGCTTTAACTGTGGTAAAATGGACCACTTTGCTACAAAATTCCCCTATGGTGATCCAAATAGTGACAACGAGAAATCTAAAAAATTGCCTAAGAAAAGGGCCTATAGACCTAAACATAAATTCAACTTCAAAAAGAAGAGTTTGTTTAGCAAAAATGAAACAAACATTGAATCTGAAGATTCTTTAGATGAGGAAGATGAAAACCTATTCATGGCTGAAATCATTTAGCAAGAAGATACTAACAACAATGATGTTGAGGTTGGCGAAGTGGATCTTGAAGGTGAACTGAAATGTGCATTAAAAGAGCTAAGAAAACTCAACAAATAAATGCTTTCTCAAGAACAAAACGCTGCTCAAGCTCTTGCTCAAGAGCAACTAACAAATCTTGAAATTGTCTCATTGAAAACTCAACTTGAAGAAACCAAGAGAGTTGAAGATTGTCTTCGTATTGGCATAAATCTTAAAGATCAAGAAATTCAAAAACTTGAACATGAAATTATCGATCTTAGGAAGACCATTGAGAAGTATGAGAGTACTCTTAAACTGAATGAAATGCTCAGTAAACATAAATTGAACAAGGGAAAAACAGGTATTGGATTTATGAAGGGTGAATGTTCAAATGACACTGTAAAGGATAATGTTGTTGCTGGGAACAAAAGTTCTGAATCTAATCATCCTGATTCTGATAAGGATCATGTTCATCCTTTTAGGAATAAAAAAATATCATATAATTCTAGCCCTTTCTTTTTATGGGTACTGTTATTTCTGCAACAGATTTGGCCACAAAGTGAGCTCTTGCAGGTTTATAAATCCTAAAACACCTAGATTTGGTTATGGGCAAAATCTTGGCTTTGCTAGACAGATTAGATGCTTCACATGCAATTCCATGGGTCATTCTGCTAAGCAATGTAAATTTGATCAGCATAATAAGCAGCAGAAAACTAAAAAGGTTCAAAAACTTAAAACTATCAACAACATAGAACAAACTATGTTAGTTCAAATTGCTTTCCACTCCAAGAAAAAGGACTTATAGGTCCTAGACAATGGTTGTTCAAACCACATGACTGGTGACAAAGAAAAAATCACTTATCTTAAGGATTATGTAGGATGATATGTGAAGTTTGGAGATAATTCAGGTATACAAATCAAAGGTAGAGGTTCACTTCTTCTGAATGAAGACACTCCTATTTACAATGTGTATTACGTAGAAGGTTTAAAACACAATCTTCTAAGTGTCAGTCAAATTTGTGATAGTGGCTATCAATTCTTGTTCACTTCACAAGGATGTGAGATTAAAAATAAGCTTAGAAAAGCTATTACTGCTAGAAGAAGGACGAAGCGAAATGTCTACAATCTTCTTGACACATATGGAAATGAAAATAATCAAGGTAGGTGCTTAATGATTCATGTTGAAGAAATTTGGTTGTGGCACAAGAGACTAGGTCACATTAATTTTGACAATATGGTTAGGATCAGTAAGAACCAGAATATAAGAGGTCTGCCTATCTTAAGAAAACCTGAAAATGTAGTCTATAAAGCATTTCTCAAAGGAAAGCAAACTAAGGTAAGCTTTAAATAAAAAGAACATTCTTCTACTAGGCCTCTGCAACTTGTTCATACAGACATATGTGGTCCTACAAGGACTAGATCTATCAATGGAGATAAATATTTCATGCTATTGGTTGATGAATACTCTTGTATGGTATGGGTTACTTTTCTCAAGCACAAATCTAAAGCTTTTGAATGTTTTAAAGTCTTTAGAAAAATGGTAGAAAGGGAGACAGATTTAAAATTGAAATGTCTAAGATTTGACAAAGATGGTGAATTCACCTCACAATAATTCATTGACTATTGTGAAATACATGGCATAAAAAGACAATATGTTGTTGGGAGAACACCTCAATAAAATGGGGTTGTTGAGAGAAAGAACAAAAGTGTAAAAGAGATGGCAAGGACTATGTTGGATGAAGCAAAACTGCCAAACATGTACTAGAAAGAAGTTTTTCATACAACTGTCTATATCTTGAATAGAGTAAATATCAGAGTGAAATCCAATTTCACTCCATATGAACTGTGGTATGGTAAATCAGCCTCAATTAAATATTTTAGAATATTTGGCTGTAAATGTTATATCAAGAGAGATGATGATAATTTAGGCATCTTTCAATCTAATTATGATGAAGGTATATTTTTAGGATACTCTACTCATAGCAAAGCCTATAAATGCTTTAATAATAGGTTGATTAAGATTATTGAATCTGTCAATGTCAAATTTGATGAAAATCTACTTTTAGATGTTGAACCTATGCAGGATGATGAGGAAGAAGAATTTGAACTTGAAATAAATTTAGAAGGCTTTGAAACAGCAAAGCTTGAAGTAGAATGAAAAATTCCTAAACTAGTTGAAGAAAATTCCAAAGATGCTGAAACTAGTCCTGAGAAATGTGTAACAACAACACCTTCAAAATCTCTTGCTAGAAACCATCCTAAAAATTTGATTATCGAAGATAAATCTGCAGGAGTTCAAACAATGAGAAGAACTACTAACTCTCGTGAAAAAGCTCACATAGTTGAGCTTACTTCTTTCTGTTCAATTACACAGTTTGAGCCAAAAACATTTGATGAATCTCTAACTGATGAATGTTGGCTTAATTCAATGTAGGAAGAAATTGATCAAATTGAGAAAAATCAAACTTGGGAGTTAGTCCCAAGACTAGATGACAAACATGTCATGGGAGGAAAATGGATATTCAGAAACAAACATGATGAAAATGGAAATGTTGTTCACAACAAGGCTAGATATGTCTGCAAAGGATATGCTCAGCAAGGAGGTATTGAATTTGGTGAAACCTTTGCACCTGTAGCTAGACTTGAATCCATTAGAATATTCTTGGCTTATTTTGTTTTCAAGAACTTTACTATATATCAAATGGATATCAAAACTTCTTTTCTGAATGGTTATTTGAATGAAGAAGTTTATATAGAACAACCAGAAAGGGTCATTTGCAAAAACAATCCTAATCATGTTTACAAGCTGAAAAAGGCTTTATATGGCCTAAAACAAGCTCCTAGAGCTTGGTACTCCAAATTGGACAGTCATTTGATTTCAAAAGGTTTTAATAGAGGAGGTGTAGACAACAATATTTATGTTAAGATTGAAGGTTATGATATTCTATTTGTTGAAATCTATGTTGATGATACTATCTTTGGCTGCAAGAATATTGCTTTGAGTCAAATATTCTCTCAGATTATGAAATCTGAGTTTGAAATGTCAATGTTGGGAGAACTATCCTTCTTCTTGGGTCTTCAAATCTCTCAACTTGAAACTGGTATTTTTCTCTCTCAAACAAAATATGCAAGAGAGATGCTAAATAAATTTCAAATGGATGAATGCCATCCAGTTAGCACTCCAATGGTTACCGACTACAAATTTAGCAAGGTTGATGATTCTCCTACTGTAAATCCAACTGACTATAGGTCAATGATAGGCAACCTATTATATCTAATAGCCTCAAGACTTGGCATAATGCAAGTTGTTTGCATGGTTGCAAGATTTTAGTCATCTCCTAAGGAATCTCATATTAATTTTGTTATAAGGATTCTTAAATATGTTCAGGGCACTCTTGATTATGGACTCTGGTATCCCAAAAGCAATGATTTCTCATTAATTGCATATATTGATTCTAACTGGGTTGGTTTTCTAGATGATAGGAAAAGTATCAGTGGTGTTGCTTTCTTTCTTGGTGATTGATTAGTAGCATGGCACAACAAAAAACAAGAATTTGTTTCACTCTCCACTACTGAAGCAGAATATATTGTTGCCACCTCTTGTTGTACTCAAGTAATTTGGATGTCACAAACCTTATCTGATATGGGTATTGAAATTCCTAAACCTATTTCTATTCTATGTGATAATTCTAGTGCAATTAATATCTCCAAAAATCCTGTTATGCACTCTCGCACTAAACAAATTTCTATTAAATTTCACTTTCTTCATGAAAAGGTGTTGGCTAATGAGGTTTCTATGCAATATGTTCCTACACAAGCAAAGTTTGCTGACATATTTACTAAGCCTTTGGCTAAAGAAGTATTTGAAAGACTTTGGTCTAGATTGGGAGTTGTCTCTCAATCTTTTCTATCTTAGTACTCTATCTTGGTGATAGGGGGAGTTGGTCAACTCTCCTTGCAGTCATACTTTGCTGCTACATTGCTATATCTGCAGCTTCATGGCATTTCACTATTGTCTTCCCTTTATCCTTGTGATAAAAAGGGGGAGAATTATGAGCTCTTCATTCTGGTTCAGTATTTCAGCTTGTTGGCTCAGTTTTTGCCATCAAGAACAAAGGGGGAGTTTGTTGAGCTTCTCTTTTGCTATTTGTTCTTGATGAAAATATTGTGTTTTAGTTTGGCATCTTTGTGGTTGATTATTTAGTTGCACTACTTCTATTCTATCATTGGCATACTTAATTTGACATTATGATGTTATTTTTGATGGCACTGATCTCTTGACTCCATGTGTAGATCATAAGGAATATTTTTAATAGCATAATGTTTCCATGTTCAGGTGGTATAATTCTGGTTTGACATTTTTTGCTACAGTGATCTACAGGTTTATGCGGTATTGGCATGTTCAAATTTCTAACATCATGGATTTGATAATTGTATCTTTCTCTATTCAACCTCATTCAGGTAATGCTTTCAGTTATTTTGGTTCTTGGAATTATAAAATGCAGTTGGTTTTTAGTTTTAAGAAAACTGTATTGGGTTTCCTTAAACAATTGATAATGGCTTGGGCATATGGTATATTGAATTGGGCATGGATATTTGGCACATTGAAATTGGCATGGAATTAGCCTTTATTTCATTTCATAAGGCATTGGTTAGATCAGGCATTATGTCAAGGCAATCGGCTTTGAATAAAGGTCTTATAAGGTATCAAGTCTAACGTTTGATAATTCATCAAGCCTCAAGGCCGACAGTAGGTATAAGATTTTTTTAATTTAAAATTCCACTATGAAAGTTAAATGGATTTGATTTCTTGGTAACAAGGATGGCTAAGGTAATCAACATTTGTTTTTAAAGTGGTCATGACAAATCATTTAAGGCATAATTGTGTCGTCATTTCACTTGCTTAATAATTGAACATTGTTAATGATGATCTACAGTTTGTATGAATTTGAAGGTAATAAATTTGTTGGCATGCATTGCATGGTCTTGTCCATGGAATTTAGAATGCATTATGAGGTGTCTATGTATGAATTCAGTCCTTTCAGACTTCAAACTTTATCTATACTTGAAAAGTCATCAATCTTTTTTTTGCTAAGGAATTTTAAGTCATTCTTTTTGTTTCACATGCTTGAGGGTCTGGAACCCTAACTCGGTTGCCACCATAGAAATCTACTGAGTTGTTACACAGTGTTTGTTGGGTTTTTGTAACCCTTGGACAACAAATGGGGGTATCTGAAGGATCCTTGCCTTGGTCGATGGTTGTGTCAGCTTCTTGTCTTTGGGTGAAAGCTCAAAATTGGAAGGAGTCTTGGCTATTTTTCTCTCTATCGGTCTGGTAAATATCTTCATGATAGTCTCTCCATCATTCTCCTTAGGTATTCACCTCATCAACTATCTTTTGAAGAACCATTACTTCTATTGGATCATATAATAGAAGACAAGTGTTTACTTCTATCTGGAAAATGATAAAATGGGTTTATTTTGTTCATGGTCAGAAATAATGCATGTCGATTTCAAATAATCTGAAATGCTTACCGAAATATTTTATCATATTAATTCTTCTCTTGCTTTAAGGGATGGTGTTTTTGATTTGTGGGTAATCATGCATTCTGCAAATAATTTTTGTCTTTCACTTGGATTTGGTGATAGTTGTTTTTGGGTGCATTATAATGAGGTTTCAGTTACATTATTGTTGCAACAGTTTTTGAGGGTATTGTACATGGAATATTTTTTTTTGTTTAATGTTGTTTCGGTTAGCATTACTTGTTTAGGCTCCTTGTGTGGACAGGGTTCAATCTTCTTTCTAAAATTGCATATTATTTGACCATGTTTGTCAGAAGAAAACCTCCATGCTGAACATTTTCTCAAACTCACAACAATACCTAGCAACATTGTTTGACATAAGTTGGGTACTTTGAAATTTACCTCTATTGTTTTGAAAAATGAGAAATAAGTTACTGTGTTGTAATTTCTTGATGTGTAATGATGAAATTTATGTAAGAAGAAAAACAGAGACATTAGGGTTTTTAAGATTTCTTGTAAAAAAGAGAGAAAGTGTCAACTTTTTTTTTAGAACAAAAATGACAGTGAAGAACATTGAAAAAACACAGTTACTGTATTGAAGAAATGTTGAGTTCTTAAGGTTGGAATTTTGAAGGGTCATTCTTGAACCTTAAGGATTATAGGCATTGTCCTTCAAGAGGCACTTGAGAGAAATGAGAGAAATAAAGAGATCCTCTGTATCATTGTATGTCTTACTGAAAACATAAAAGGGGTTCGTGCTCCTTTAAATTGGTGTTTCTAAAAGAGGGGTTGGTTCTCCTTAAGTTGGTACTCATAAATCAGCCTATGAGGCACTGTCAAAAGTGATTATTAAAATAAAAGCCTAGAAAGGCAACGATTTAGGAGTGGTTTTTCTACCCCAGGAGGGTTTTCCACTCGTAATATCTTGTGTCATTTTGCTTATCTGTGGTTCATCTGATTCATTTCATGAATTCTTTAATATGTTATGTTTCACTATAATAATTCTCATTTCAGTTATATGTTATTGGACTCAATAAATGAATGATTTTATCATTGATAAATGAGAGCATAAATCTGTTGTATTTTAGTTTTAGTAAAATTTGTCAAAACTGTTAATGACACTGATTCACCCCCCCTCTCAGTGTCTTTTTCACTCCATCATTTAGATATCTAATTGCAAGTAATATATGTTATCGGGATAGCCTTGATCCATTTCATGAAATAATTGATCTTTATGATTATTTATTTATGGTTGTTGGATGAGGTCCGATGAATCTAACCTATGAAGTTGAGTCCCTATTGAGAGAAAGACCATGGTGAAATGATTGGCTGGAGTTCATGGGTTGGTGTGTGTATAAGATCTCCATGTATTTGGAATTGTTGACACTTCTTAACAATGGTATGCATCACATTCCATAGTGGACTAGTAGTATCCAACACACATGATATTCTTGGCTAAAGTAGGACCACTCATGTGGACTCCACATATACCATCATGTACTTATTGTAAGGTTGTTTGTGCTTCATTAGAATCAAGACATATAAGGGGGGTATTTTCCAGGATTCAATGGTAGATCGTGTCACCAATGATGATGTATTTAAAGGTCTTACAAATTATTTTTTTGTGTTGATTAGTAGACAAGTCAGGAGTGATAACTTGGTCATGTAGGTAATCATAGACATCTTTGTACCAAGGGGAATTAGGACCAAAATTTTTGCAAACCATCTCGTATTTGGGATATGAAAGGTAGGGATCAACAACTATTCTACGAAGAATATATCATACTACGGTATATTATTTGGGATATCCAAGTGAGGTCATCTTGTGGCATTGCATTATCTACCTTATTTTGTAAGTCTCATCTTTTGTTTCATAATCATCATTAAATTTTTTAATAACCAACTATGAGTCTCCATAGACTTGAAGGCTCCTTATTTTCTATTTAATGGCCATACAAATTCTTATGTGGAGTGCCTCATACTCTACTATGTGATTAGTGCAAGAAAAGGCTATTCTAAATGACTTTGGTATAGTGTCTCCTTGGGGTGTAACAAACAATATCCTTGCTCTTGAACCATGATTCATGTGAGATCAATCAAAATAAATCTTCAATGTGATTGAAGTATCTATTTTGAATATGGACTCATTGGGGGAGTTAGATACCAATGGATGATCTATTGTTGTTGGTGCATCTACAAGTTGGTCGTCTATGACTTGTCTTTTTATTTCCTTTTTCTCAGCATACTGAATATCATATGTACTTAATATTTTGATCCATTTGACTAAGGACCATCGCATATTGGTCCCATTTGTAAGCCCTTTAAAATAATTCATAATTCCATAATGCATCTACTCCCTTATACAACCTGCTAGGGAAACCTCTATATATGGAAGTTTAGAGATTTCATGTTACACCACACTTTCCAACAATTTGCAAATAATAAGAGAGCCTCAAAATGACTAATCATAGGGTCATAAACCAATGTTTCAGTGAAACAAAAAGTGATAAAATTAAGAGAACAACAAAATAAATATCAATTGTAGCTACATTTCAACATTCCAATATTAATTCATAACTGAAATTAAATAAGTCCTCGATGCAATTGGACTATGTCAACCTTCAAATGGATAAATATCCCCAAAATATGAAATTCAAAATTTCACGTTGCTAGAATATAATAAAATAAAGTTCATCAATTAAGAAATTACCAATAATTTATAACTCAACAACTTAAAGTATTCACATTATGAGAACCACGTAACTTTGATAAAGCCACATAAGGGGAGGAGGGGAATGGTGGTTCTCTAACCACATAAGTATAATATTATGCAATAACTAGTGGTCCCTGACCATATAAATATGAATAACCAGTGGTCCCTAACCACATAAATATGATGGTGTTCAATATCATGGTGGAATTTTCCACATAGTACCAATTTCTTGTATTATTAAAGTATCTAAAATCTATAATCATAAAATGGGATCAACATCCCCATCAATATGGTTTGTATAAGTTTATCCTTTACCTATAAGTTACAAATATCAAGGATTAGGTTTGTACTATGAACCAACAAGTGTGCCTCTAGGGTGTTCCCACAAAGTTGGTTTACAATTTATGAGAGGAACTGATTTTTGCTAAAATCACATATTTTTAGAATATATAATAATTTAAGCCTTAAAAAAAAAAAAAAATCTATACATATAGAAAAATTTATGTTGTATACAGTCTGCCTATGTCTGAATTGTGATTGGTTTGATTTAAAAACTTGATTGAGGAAAAAATATTCAATAAAACATTATAAAACCAAATGAAAGTGCTAGCTACCATAGTTACAAATCTAAATTCAAAAAAATTAGAATTATATCCTTCATACAAAAAAAGTTATGATGTATACGGTGAGGGTCACTCCTTAAAAATGTTTTTTTTTTTTTAAACTAGTTTTCAAAGGAGATGGGAAAATAAGTGCAATCTGATTCCAAAAAAAATGAAAAAAATATATTTAGAATCTATAGGAAAAACGTCACAAAACACTAGTTTTCATCATCTTCAAATTCCTCACAGTTTAGCCGCTATAGGAGCCCGAAAGTGAAGATTTAGTTAAAAAAAATTAGTTTGGTGTCCAGTTTGCCCAAAAATTGTAAACTAGTATTGTGAGATCACCCTCTAATATATGGGAGGAGTAGGTTTGGGACTACATCCTAGGAAACCATATAGCTTCTATTGGAGTTCCTCTTCTCTCTCAACCATTATTTATAC
The DNA here is from genome assembly GCA_007115665.2 of Sequoiadendron giganteum. Taxonomy (NCBI): domain Eukaryota; kingdom Viridiplantae; phylum Streptophyta; class Pinopsida; order Cupressales; family Cupressaceae; genus Sequoiadendron; species Sequoiadendron giganteum. The sequence continues at coordinate 103,637,830 of VCHN02000014.1, forward strand.
TAGTTGGAATCTAACTCCTATAAGGGGGAACCGTACACTAGGGGTACACATTTAACATATGCACAAGACTCACACAAATGAATAAATCACATTTAATTTTGTATTGTCAAAATTATCATGTACACTTTTATACTTAATTTGGGAATGATTAATGTCAAAATGAACTTAAGTTCACCTTAATCTAGTGTTGTAATGTATTGTACACATCCAAATTGGATTTAGGGGTTGTTTAATCTAAATAAACCTAAATTTTCATTAAATTAATGTTGAAAAGTGTATTTATTCACACCTTCACATTAAATTTAGGAGGCTTGTAAGCCAAATGGACCTAATCAAGTATGTAAGTTGTTGTACACATTCACATGGGATTTTCGTCCCTTCTAAGCTAAATAGACCTAATTTTTCCTTAATTTAATATTGTAAAGTATATTTATCTACACTTTCACATTTGATTTTGGCCCTCTTGCATTTATGACCTTAATATAGGCCCTTAAGACCCTATATTATGCATCCCAATGCATGTTCTAACCAGAAACCCGGCATAAACATAAAATAAACTTAATTTCTCATCACCCTGACACTTTATCTCTCTAAACAGGCCTTATGGGACCCATATGCCACCTTGGGCATATGATTCGCAACCAGGTGGGATCCATATGCCACAGATGGCGTATGAGTCCCACTTGGCCTATTTTTAAGGTTTCGAGTAGGAAAATTGGGTTTTAAGTTCAAATTTCATGAATGTCAACCTATGGGATCTAATTTATGAGATATTAGATAGATTTCTTATATAAATGAGGTGTGAAATCATTATCATTAATAATTCATGATATCAAGCCAAGCACTCAATATTTAAGCATTCCAAGACTTTACAAGATCATTAAGAGAGCATTCAAGATCATTTATAAGGCATTCAAGGGATGAATTCTTCATCATTTGTTGCAGAAATTCAAGATCCATCATCATTTCAAGATTATCAAGCATCAATCATGTTGTTGAGCTAGTGTTGTGATGTTGCATCCAAGATCCAAGATCAAGAATTGTGGTACACTTATTTCAAGGTCTAGATCTACATCCCTCGTGGCCAGTTCATGTTAATTTATAGATTTACAAGATATCATTCATGGTATCATTGTTCATGTTTCATTTCCTTTTTTTAGTGTTTCATCATTTGGTTTAGTTACCTCAAAGGGGTTTGACCAAGGCAAACATATATTCACTAACAATCAGCAAGATTTTATCCTATTTACATGTGTTATTGCAGATCTAGGTGCCTTAGAGCATGAAGGATCTTTGAAGATTAGGTTATAATCTTGAAGAGAGTTGTTGGAGTTTCCCCCTCACTTGCAAGGATGCTATCATCATAAAAGGTCATCTATAGGTCTGAAATCAGGGTTTTAGATCTGAAAAACAATTGGGAAGGACAAAGCAGAAATTAAAGACTAGATTTAGCCTTTCAAGTTCTAGAAAACCCTAACTAGAATCATACACTAGTTCAGGAATATGAGTCCCAGTTTAGGTTTTTTTTTAGATCTTGCTAGTTTCAAATACCTTTTTTCGAGAATCCAGTTCCTACACAAAAACCTAGAATTGGGACTAATATGCCCAGACAAGCGTATGAGTCCCAATAGGCCAAATTTCATGTCATTCAACATTTCAGGCCTCCATTCAAGCTCTCTTAGGTTTCCAAGTGCCCCTTTGTACTTTTCCAGTTTGTTGTTCTGATTTATTTACATTTATAGCTCATTTAGTGAAGTTTTATGTATCATTGAGTTTGATCATTAGATATTTCATTTCTGTAGGATGCCAAATCTCACACATTGGTTGTATGGATTAGCATCCTCATAGAATAACATATATTATTTACTCCAAACAAAATGCTAAAACTTAAACAAATATGCAATGGAGAAAAGGCAATACAACCTATTCTATGATGGATTGGTGCCCTCCATGAAGATGTGAGAGAGCCCTTTCCCAACCCTTTTCCAAGCTAAATGAGATAGACAATGAGTTGCTATGAGCTCAAGTTGCCTATAGTTTAGATACCTTCAAAGTGTGTTCTAGAAATGAGAGAAGATGGCTTGCATTTATAGGAAAATTTGATAGAAGAGAGGCCAAAATTAGGCAATGTGGGACTAAATCCCATCCAATAGGATAGAGACATTTGTCATAATGGGATTGGTCAAAGCTTGTGCAAGTTTTGGCCAATGTGCCCATTCAAATTTGAAAAATGTCAATAAATTCATGTTGTTGAGGGTTTTGGGGGGAATAATCTTTGTTCAAAAAAGTCAAAGATGAGAGTTATTGAGGGAAAATAACTCTTTTTAATAAATCAATAAATTGATTTATTGATGCAAGTGGGTGGGTTAGTTAGGAGTTTAGATTTGACTCTAGTTGAGTCAAAAGCTAGAGAATGCTAATCATGATTAGAAGTTAATTAATTTAGATTAATTAACTTAGGGGATTTTAGGGATTTGATATTTGATTTTAAATCAGTTTGATTTATTAAATAAAATAAGAAGAACCTTAGGAACTTAATTAAATAATTTGATTTGTTTAATTAAGCTTGATGAACCTTAGGATTAAATCAATAAATTGCTTTAATTGATTAGTAGAAGAAACGAATGCATGATGTTAGTTACAGTGGAATGCATAATGTTATTTTTGGATGTCTACATTTTGCCCCTCTTTGAAGCAACGTACTTGTTGCATTGGTTCAAAGAATGATGTTGTTGGGATCGAAATTAAAAAATTCTTTGGTTTTTTCGGATGCCCCAGTGGAAAATAAGTACGTTGGTACATTGCCCCCTCGAGAGATCAAGCGAAAAGATACAATTTGAGGTGGATCTCGTGACAAAGAGGTTGAAAATGGATGTATGGATGGTTAGACTATATGATAATGATGATGAAAATGAGATGTTTGGAAGATGCTTAGAATAACAAATCTATATTAGCCTAAACAACTTAAAATGTTTATGCAATGCATGTGAGATGGATGAGATGGATGATGTTGTCCTGATATGATGGTATGACATGATTATGCGAAATGAGAATACAGATGCAAGATGGATGCATTGTTAGTGTGAAAGAAGATAGAAGAATCAGAGGGATAAACCCTTAAATCTAAGAAGAATGTAGAAGTCCAATAAGTCTCCTAGTCATCAAGACTTTATTGGATATGATGATGAATGATGATGATGTGTTGCTTATCTAGGGATGGGAAAAGAGCATACCTTTCTTTATGTTTGATAACACATGTAGGTGCGATGCATCAAGGTATTAAGAACCAGGATGGTGTTGCGCCTAGTGTGATGGACTTTGACTTGACAATCATATAGGAGTACTCTTGTTCACACTTGACAAACGTAACCTTATTCAGAATGCAGTTCAGATATTCTAGACATCTCAGGCCAAAACATAAAAAGGCTAGCCTTCTTATGTGGTCAACAAGATACCTAAAACATCCTTCCTACAAACAAAACAAAGTATGCATGATGAAGTTATTTTACAAGAATATCCAACAAGCACAATAGATAAAAAGATAATGATTGTTGCCCCATTCCTTTCTCTCTAAACCTGTTTTGTTTAGGCATCATCGAGAGGTCCTTGGAATGAGCGCAAAATAAGATAAGTCAAAAAGACCAAAATAAAGTAAACAAACAAGTTGATGTTCTTCGTATCGTTTTCCAAGGCTAAACTACTGTGGGGTACCTGATGCTTATGTCCATCGTAGGAAAGCTTCATCCTAGGACATGTAGTGATCAGGGTTTTGGTGAGATTGATTGCGTGATAAGTTATTGATACTCTGAGTTGACCAACTTGCTGGCTTACTGACTTAGACCTTCGAGACTTTGACAATTAGGTGTTTACTTTGGAATCTGCTGACTTGCTTCTGACTAATTCACCAAAGGGTGAAAGCGACGATGATTTATTATGAGTGATGACAATCACGGGTGAAAGTGAGATGAAATGGATGCACCATTTTGGTTTTTTCAAATGTTTTGAGGCTATTTTTGGAATTTTGAGATGTTTTACAAATGTTTTTGGTATTTATAAGATTTTACAATGAACAAACTAAGTTAAAGACCTATCCTAGGGGTCTCGGGAGCTGATCCATAGATTAGCCTTGCCTACGTTATATACGCAGAGACCACGTAGTTTGACTGGTGGTGGACTGACTTGATGATAATGTGGATAAATGGATTGCCATTTTATTGCCTAAAGGACTGACTTAAGATGTAGACTAGATGGGCAAATGGATTGCCAATGCGACAGACGCCTAAAGGACTGACCCAACCGTCTCGGGGGATGATCAAAGATCAACCTTGCCTACGTTCAAGCTCAAAGACGACGTAGTTCGACAAGGTAGAAAAAATTAACAAGACTTAATGATGAAATTTTTGAAGATTTTTTGATATTTCGACATGTTTTTGGATTTTTGATGATTTTTCTGAATATTTTTGGAATTTTTGATGAATTTTTTGAATGTTTTTTTTTTTGAATGAGTTTTCTGAATGTTTTTGGAATTTTTGATGAATTTTGAAAAGGATCACAAGAATATACATGAATCTGATCCAATGTTGCGAGAACGTGCCCCCAGTGTGGTGCGATAGACTACTTCGATAAAGGTGGGACAGACTGACCTTTGAAATGCCAAGTAGTTCCAATGGTGGAATATAGTACAGATACCAACGCAGGCTATGGTATGGATGTGAGCCAATAAGTGGAATGTGATGGAGTGGATGAGTTGTGCAGATCCTGATAGATGGGGAAGGTACTTTATTTACACTTGACGCCTGTTTGCCAGGTTTTCACCAAGGTACTTGCCCAAAGCGCCACCGAAGTGGTTTTCACTAGAGGACAATTTTTTCTATTTTTCAATCCTTTTCTGATTTTTTTGGATTTTTTGATCTTTTGATTTTTTTGTTGTCACCAAAATGCCTGTTTGCCAGGTTTTCATCGAGGTAACCACTTTTCCAAGACTTCTTCTGATTGTTTTTGTATTTTCTGGTTCTATACCTTGCAAGGTTTAGGCATAAAACTTTTTGAGATGAGAGCTATTCAGAGGCTTCTGCAGAGGCTCGCCTTCTAGTGTTGCTAGTTGATATGCCCCTGATGTGTAACTTGTAGTGATGATGAAAGGTCCCAGCCAGTTGGGCTCAAACTTTCCCTTTGTATCTGGATTTGGCACGTTCTTTTGGTTTTCTTTCAGCATGAGGTCACCAACTTGGAAAGTGCGTTGTCTGATCTTCTTGTTGTAGCTCCTTTTTAGGCGATTCTGGTACACTTGTAGATGATTAAGGGCATCCATGCGCCTTTCATCTAGTAATTCCAGCTCATTGAGTCTTGTGACCCTATATTCCTCATCTGTGATAAGGTTTTGCAGTGATATCCTTAGTGATGGGAGCTCAATCTCAATGGGGAGTATGGCCTCTGATCCGTAGACTAGAGAGAATGGGGTGGCACCTGTTGGCATGTGGATGCTGGTGTGGTAGGCCCATAAGGCAGGATTTAACTGCACATGCCAGTCACGACCAGAGTCATTGACTATTTTCTTGAGGATTTTCAAAATGGTTTTATTTGTAGCTTCTGCTTGGCCATTGCCTTGTGGATAATATGGAGTGGAAAAGCAATGCTTGATTTTGAATTTTTGACACAAGTCACGGACATCCTGATTCTTGAAGGGCGTCCCATTATCAGAGATAATGGATTCGGGGACATCGTATCGACAAATGAGGTAATTCAGGATAAACTTGGATATCTACTTTCCGGTGATGTAGGTCATGGGAATTGCTTCGACCCACTTAGTGAAGTATTCGGTGGCGTTGATAATGAATTTATGGCCATTGGATGAGGTGGGTGATATTTTACCAATGAGATCAAGCCCCCATTGTGAAAAGGGCCAAGGTGTAACAATAGGATGCAGTTCTTGACCTGGTGCATGAATAAGATCTCCATGCTGTTGGCATTGCAAGCATTTTCTGACAAAATTGTGCACCTCTTTTTCCATCGTCGGCCAGTAGTACCTTGTTCTTAGCAACTTTTTAGCCAAGGTCATACCACTTGAGTGTGACCCACACGTGCCATTGTGTACCTCAGTTAGAGCAATCAGGGCTTCCTCGGGTTTTAAACAACGTAATAAGGTTCCATCGGTACTCCTACGGAAGAGGGTCTCTCCCAGGATGACGAATCGTGAAGTTCTTTTGATGAAAGTGCGTTTTAGGTTCAGGGTGATGTCAGTGCGGAGGATTCCTAACTTTAGGTAGGTGTATATATCATGATACCAAAGATCACCGGGACCAACTAGTTCACATGCGTATTTTGACTCTGGTACCTCGAATGTGGGTACGAGAAGCTGCTCTACGAGGAATTCATGTTTCGAGACGTTATGAGGGATGTCGAGTAAGGATGCAATTGTCACCATTGCATCAGCTGCTTTGTTGTTTGTCCTTGGTATCTGCTCAAAGGTAATGTCGATGAAAGATTCCTTGAGGCTTTCTACCACCTTCTTGTATGGTGTGAGCTTATCATCCTTGGTTTGGTATTCGCCGTTGACTTGGTTGATGATAAGTTGCGAGTCGCCATAGACTTTTAGTGCCATGATTCGCCATTGTGCTGCAATCTTGAGTCCTATGGTCAAAGCCTCATATTCTGCTATATTGTTAGTACAAGGGAATGCCAACTTGTATGATCTAGGTATGCAGTCTCCTTGCGGCGTGATGAAAAATACACCAGCTCCTGACCCATGTTGTGTGTGAGAGCCATCAAAGTATAACTTCCAGTGGTCTGCTGCACCAAGGTTAAAAAGGGACTCATCTGGGAATTCTGCTATGAGTGGATTATCTGTGTAGAGGGGAGCTTCTGCCAGCTGATCCACAATGACTTGTCCTTTTATGGCTTTTTGTTCTACATACTCGATATCATGTTCAGATAATATCATTACCCACTTAGCCATTCTACCTATAAGCGTTGCTTTTGACAATAGGTACTTTAGAGGGTCTATTTTGTCAATCAACTTGATTTGGTGCGCTAGCATGTAGTGTCTAAATTTCTGAGCCACAAATACCAATGCTAGGCAAGCTTTCTCTATTGACATGTAATTGAGCTCATGTCCCACCATTGTTCTGCTGATGTAGTATATAGCCCGCTCAATTCCCTTTTCATCATGTTGGGCTAAAAGGGCCCCCAAGGCGGCTGTTGTTGCGAAGATATATAGGATTAATGATTTCCCCACAACTGGTGGCATCAATACAGGTGGTGTAAGTAGATATTCTTTTATTTTGTCGAATGCTTGCTCACATTTGTCATCCCATTTGAAAGCTACTCCCTTGTGAAGTAGGTGTGAATAGGCAATCTGTTTATCTGCCAATTGTGCTATGAATCTTCGGATGGACTGGAGTCTTCCTTGCAATCCTCTTAGTTGTTTCAACGTTCTTGGTGGTTTCATTTCGAGGATTGCTTTTACCTTTGTAGGGTCTACCTCTATCCCTCTCATTGAAACTATGTATCCTAGCAGCTTCCCTGATTGTACCCCAAAGACACACTTCTTTGGGTTGAGTCTAACCTTATATTGTTCGAGCCTGTCAAAGATGGCACTTAGAGTTGCTATATGGTCTTGTCTCTTCTTTGATTTAGCAAGTATGTCATCTACATAATCTTCGACTGTTTTGTGGATCATGTCCTGGAAGATTAATGTCATGGCTCTTTGGTAGGTAGCTCCTGCATTCTTCAACCCAAATGGCATTACATTCCAGCAGTAGGTGCCCCAAGGACATGTGAATGTTGTCTTGTGTTGGTCTTCTTTTGCGATCAATATCTGGTTGTACCCCGAGAAACCATCCATTAGGGAAAGCATCTCATGTCCGGCTGTCATATCCACTATCATGTCAATGTTGGGTAGTGGAAAGTCATCCTTAGGACATGCTTTGTTTAGGTCTCTGAAATCAGTGCAGATGCAGATGCCCCCTTTTGGTTTTGAGACTAGTAGGAGGTTAGATACCCATTCTGGATAGTCGATCAGGCGTATGAAGCCAACATCCAGAAGTTTCTATAGATCAATCTTTACAAGCAAGGCTATTTGTGGGTGCATCTTCCTTAGCTTCTATCTAACTGGTTTTGCTCTGGGGTGAATGGCCAAATGATGCACTACTACTTCAGGATCCAGGCCTGGCATGTCTGCATAGGTCCACGCAAAATTTACCTTTCTCTCCTTTAGGAAAGCTGCCAGTAGTTTTTGTTCTTCTTCTAGGAGGGATTCTGCATAGAAGGTAATTTGTGGTTCTGATTCTGTTCCTAAGTTGACCGGGTTGCACTATTCTGCCAATACTGTTGACTTCTCTTGGTGTAGAGCAGTAGGAGGAAGATTGAATCCTTCATCCTCTAGCACCTCAGAGAGGTTTTCACCATTGGATGCGTCCTTTATTTTTACTATTTTATGGTTAGAGAGTGCCACAGTGTGGTTTTCACTCAATAACTCTGAGCTTATTCTCGATTTTTTTCTTTTGCGACTGAAGGACTCAATCGTCTCCCCATAGTATGCTTGTGTGGCTAGAGTGATATCAAATCCTGCCTTGTGATCTCCACATGGAACAGTATCCCTTAGTCCCATGAATTCGGAGAGAGCCTCATCATTTTTGAATGAGTCTAGAATCGGCAGTCCTCGTTGGTCGTGATCAATGAGTTGGGGGTACACCAAGTGGATTTGGTGGGTTTGTTGGATTGGCTCAGCGGGTGAGACACTAATCATCAATAAGGTGGAATCTTCAAAGAGCCTAGGTAAGCCACCTATGGTGTCATCGTCGTCACTGCTACTACAAACGTCAGTTATGTCAAATGTGAAGTTATCGAGAGGTAGGCCTGTGGACACGGGTAATCTAAGGTTAGTTGCCGAGACCCGAGGAGAGGACCTAACTGCCCTATTAGGAACACTTCTGCCACACATAGTTATACTCAGAGGGGTATAGCCGAGGCCAAGGTTTTGCGTTCTTCTTTCTGCAATGATGGGCTCCAACCGTCCATCACTGTTTCTTCCTAGGCTTTCATTCCTGTTATAGCCCATGCCGAACATCATTTGTAACCCTCTGTTTGTTTCCTCCATGGGTAGGGTGGGAGTGGGTATTTCATCTTGGTACAGAGTGTTTCTGATGTCCTCCTCGTCCACATTTTCCTGACTGAGATCCCCCCAACTGTGGAATCTAGAGGGTTCTGTTCTAGTGCGGACATGTGTTTGAGTCAATTGTGGTTGCCCATGTGATCTAGGAGATTGTGGTAACTCTCCTAAAACAAAAGCATTTCTCTTCATTCTATAATCACCGCATCCATTGTTCTGTATCATGTTCTTGATCTCAAATATGTCGGGGATGGTGGGTGTCTCTGTCGCAGAAGTAGAGGCGAGATTAGCTGGGTCTATGTATGAAGTGGATGGGCCTTCATTGTTTTTAGGTACTTGAGGGATTTTGTAAAACTTGGCTTCCAATTTTTTGCAATAGGCGAAGGGTTCGGGATCCCCATATATGGTAACCTCCTCATTTTGATATGAGAACTTAATGCACTGATGATAGGTTGAGGCCACTGCCTTCATTCCGTGTATCCATGGGCATCCCAGGAGGATGTTGTATGGCAAATCAAGGTCAAGAACTTGACAAGTTGTTTCCATGGTTGCTGGCCCCACTTGGATGGGGATCTTGATAGTGCCCTGAGACACTCTTTCTTGGTCATCATATGCTCTTATGGTGATACTTTTGTTTTTATTTATGGAATCCTTGGCGAATCCCAATTTCTTTATAAGTTTCAGAGAACAAATATTAAAACCTGCACCACCATCTACCAGCTCGCTTGACTTTCTTTTTATGAACTAGGATTTGGAGGTGAAGTGCCCGGTTATGAGATGGCTGCGGGGGGAAATCTTGGTCCGAAAATGTGATGAGATTCGGGGTAACGATGTTACCTACCATAGCCTGAAATTACTCTGTGTCAAGGGTAGCACCGACGGTAGAGGTAGCTAGTGCTTCATCCAGGATCTGTCGATCAGCGGCGGAGATTTTTAGTAATTCCATGATGGATATTTGTGCAGGTGTTCTCTTTAGTTGGTCAATTACATTGTAATCATAGGGGAAAGCCTTTGTGTTGGTAATGGGGGTCTTAGCAGGTGCCCCAAAAATGGTAACTTTTCCGCCTCGTGTGGTGACTCCACAGTCATTGTTGGTTCCTTTGATATTTATGACAGTGACCAACTCGTCGACACATCCGACTATCTCCTCGTATACTAGATTGGCACTAGCATACTTTTGTTTACCCTTATTATTTCCTTGGTTATTTCCCTGATTATGATTCAGCATCGGATTCATGTAGATTTTTAGGTCTTGGTTTCTGGTCGGCTGCTCGATGTTGATGACCTTATCCTTGATGAGGTCTTGGATGATATTCTTGAGTCTCATGCAGTTGGCGGTGGTGTGTCCTTTAACTTTGTGGAAGTCACACAGGAGATTCTCGTTGTACCACGGCAGTTTGGTCATGGGCTCTGTGTATTGTTCGGAGTTAGAAATTTTGATTAGGTTTTCTTTGACCAATTTCTTCATGACAGACTCAATCGATTCGCCAAGGGCTGTGAACTTCCTCTTGGGGGGAAACTTGTTGCGGGGAGGTGGTCCTCCTTGATTACCCACATTGTTGACTTGGCTGGTGGAAGGTGGTTGTGACTGTGCTACTACCGCATTAGCCTGCACATTTTTGTGGTTATGAGTTTGCGGATGATGATGATTTTGGGTATTTTGCTTAGGAGCACTGATGACTACCTTAGCATCAACCACACCGTCGTTCGTGATATTTTTGTTCCTCGTCCATGTTCGACGTTTATCATTGTAGTTGTTGGATAGGTGGTTATCCTGCGGTGGAGTGAATGTAGGTGTGCCTCCTCGCGCAGTAAGGGCTCTTTCGATGTTAAGCGCCTTTGGAATTAGTTGATCATAAGATGTGATGCACTGCATTTTTAGGTAGAACGCCAGGTTTTCATCTAAGTTGGCTATGATGGTGCAAACTTGTTGTTCCTCTGGCATGGCCCACTTGCTCTGATTGGCCTTGGATCGCCATCTTTGCAAGAAGGATGCAAATAACTCTCCTCTTCTTTGTTTGAGTGCAGATAGTTCTTCTAAACTGACATCCGCACCCATATTAAAAGCGTAGTTTTTAAGGAAAGCCTCCACAATTTCCTCGAATGTTTTAATGCTCGTGGGTAGGCGAGAAAACCATTCCATAGCTGGACCAATCAGGCTTCGGGGGAAGAGCCGCATTAGATACATGTCATCATATGCGACTTCCATGCAGTGCACCTGAAATTCCCTGACGTGGTTTTCAGGGTTGCCCGTTCCATTGTACTTATCAAATTTGGGGATCTCGAATCCCTTTGGAAACGGTACCATGGTGAGACTTCTATCAAACAGATAAGGGCACAAGTGGCCTGGTGTCTTTGTGGTTTTTCCTGCTTGCAAGTCCAACACCTGTTGCGAAAGCAATTTGATTTGTGTTGCGACATCCTTGCTTGGGTCGGGGGGTGGGATGAATGAGTGGTGAGGTGTTGGAGGTGTTTGATGGGTGGGGAGCGTACTGGTCTGTGTTTGCTGCGAGCTTGGTTGTGCGTTTAGGGCTTGTTGGTAAGCTTGCATTTGTGCCAACAATGCTTGTTGTTGATCTTGCTGTTGCTGTTCCAATAGCGCTTGTTGTTGGTCCATCTGCTGTTGTTCCCATGAAGCCTGCTGTTGGTCAAGTTGTTGCTGAGCTAGTAACGCTTGTTGTTGGTCTAGCTGCTGTTTTGCCAACAATGCTTGTTGTTGGTCGAGTTGCTGTTGTGCCAATAAAGCTTGTTGTTTAGCTTGGTGTTGTGCCTAAAAGTCTTGCAGGGCTTGGTGGTAGGCTTGCAGGTGGATTGCTTGCAATTGCGCTTGGTATTCAGCTTGTGTCTTTTGTTGGGCTTGAGCTTGAGCTTGGGCTTGAGTTTGCGCTTGCGCTTGTGCTTGTGCTTGTGCGGCTTGTGCTTGAGCTTGAGCTTGTGCTTGTGCTCGCGCTTGTGTAGCTTGTGCTTGAGCTTGAGTTTGTGCTTGCGCTTGTGCAGCTTGTGCTTGAGCTTGAGCTTGTGCTTGCGCTGGTGCGGATTTTGCTTGTGCTTGAGCTTGTGCGGCTTGTTGTTTTTGGAGTGCCTTTTGGCGGGCAACTTGTTGTGCGTTTTGTAACATGATGGAGAATGAATTGGTCATGTTGTGCTTTGGTGGTGGGATTGGTGGTGGAGCAGGAATCATGCCAACTGTCCTGGCGGGTGGAGGGATTGTGGTTGTGACTGTGATTTGGGTTGTGGGCGGGGTGGTTGAGACAATTGGTCCTTGATGAGGCATGCTTTGGGAGACTTGAGGACCAATAAATGCATTAACTGTGGTGACAGGAATGGTTGCGATTTTTTGTGAGGATATGGGCAAAAGAAGCAGGTTCAAAGTGGTGGTCGGATTGCTTGGATTAGCAAAATTTTCGATGGTTAAAGGTGGAAGACCTATTCCAGGAGGTGATGCAGATGTGAAAGGAAGCGGGGGAAGGGATGGCGCACCACTTTGGAAAGAGAAAGGATTGATAGCTTCTGTCGTTCCAAGCAAACCAACTTCCTCATGTGGTGGGGGAGTTGGTATGTTCAATTGATAAGCTGGTCTGGCGTGAAATGAGGATGAACTAGCAGGATTATGAAATGTGAGTGGGATGTAAGGGTGAAATGAGTTTTCCGGAATAAATCTAGGGGTGATGATTGCTTCTTCATTAGTCACAAGGTGGTGTTCTTGCGATTCTTGGAACATGGCACTCCCTTTGTTCATAATCGGGGAGGTTGGTGTGATGATTGAGGTGATGCAAGGTACTTCTTAATTGATGTTTGACAACGGGGATGCAACTACACTAGTGCTTGTGTTAAGGTTGGGAGGGGGCATGTCCCCTCCTCTTTCTATTGAATTTATGCATTTGAACATAGCACTAACAATTTTATGGTTCTTAGGATTTTGAATCATTTCCATGATTTCCTCTGGTGTCATCCCTATGTCTTCATTTATGTCGTCCTCTTGATGACTCTCCTCTTGAAGATTTTGTGATGATAAGGGAGAGTTTCTTGGGGGATTGCTTGATCCTGCTATGATGTTAAGCCAAGATATAATGATGTTGATTTAGCCCTCTAAGTTTAGTGTGATGTTTGATTCTAGAGTTCTCAAAAAGGTTTGATGATGAAATGAGACTTTGATTTGATGGATGAATGAATGGGAATGACAACTTTGATCTTGAACCTTAACCTAGATGTGACTCTCTCTTTACAAAACCTAGGTGTTGAAAAACATGCTTGACTTCCTATGGGAGAAATGCAAACCTTTGAAACAATTCAAGATTTTGTTGACAATAAAATGCATATAATGTTGGATTGTTCCTTGAGGCTTTTCTGTAAAAGTTATAAACCAATCTTTCCCTGAATTCAAAAAGTCTCTCAAGACGCTCCTCACGAGCTTTTAGACTAAGCTTCTTGAACTTTGGCTTTGGGATTTTGATCTTGCGGGAAATCATGTTAGAAAACACATGTGTAATCCAATTTGTCTCTTTATCTTGGTTAAATGAGGTTCTTTTTATCCAAGACACTTGCTTTCTTAGGTTTTCAAACTATATGTCTAGTGTCCCATTCTCTTTCTCATCCCACAATGTCCTTTGTGTGGAAATCGAGGAAAATAGGGAAAAAGTTCCTTATGTTTATCCTTATTGGAAACAAATGATGATAGAATTTGCACACTTAGAAACCTCTAGGAATGTGATTCCTAGGGAAAGCAAGAGTGGGAAAGTTCGTCAATAGGTATTTGTTCCCCACAAGGTGTTTGAAATTTCAAGGTTTTTGTGTATGTTTGTTTTCCAAATGTTTTCAAGATCAAACAATGTGTTTTTTCCAAGCACTTTCACACTCCTAGGTTGATGAGACAATACCTTGTTGGTTTCCCACTTGGATAAATCCAGCTGTGCATATCTTGTGCAAATGGCTAAATGCTTGACCACACTGGCTCCCCTCCACGACACTCACTTATTCAGGTCAGCCAAGCATTAGTACCCATGAATCTCCCATGCCATACTTTCCATTTCCACAACAAGATCGCATGTTATGTGGGGCGGCTTCAAAGGACATGACCTTTTGCACCAACAAGATAGATAAGGTTTTGGCCAATTTCTAAATAAGAGGTTCTAATTCAGGCATTCCGTTCGTGGGGGATTATCCAACGTCGGCGAGAGTCCATTGCTATCCATCTCATCGGAATAATCCTCGTGATATTGGCTTTTGTTCCAATATCCACACTTATATCCCGGGTGGAAGTCACTTGGCTTTAGCGTGTTCCTGGTTGGGTCATTCCCTTGGGTGAGTAATTTTTCCCACAAGGCAGGCCCTCTAAGATAAACAAAAGTGAGCTAACATATTCTGTCATTCACACAACCTTCGTTGAAAAACAAAGGGGAGAACCTGCGCAATATATCATGCTCACACTCGCATGATTTGTTCAATTTTTAGATCCCAAATTGAAGTTTGGAGGCAATCTTTTATGCAACTTAGGGTCATCAAAAAGAATTTTGATTCTCAAGATCGCCGTGAAGCGCGAGAGAAGTGCATACGCCCTTTTAAATGACACTACTTTGCAAAAAAGTTTACAAAACAAAAAGTACACATGTTCAATTTTAAATTCCTCAAAGCAATTATGAGTTCGTTTTAAAAGCACCAATTGAAATGTGAAGTTGCCTTGTTCAATTTTAATCCCAAATTGAAATCTAGTAAGTGTCTAAGGTTCAATTTTAACCAACTTTGAAAAGATCAAGCCATTGATTGATTTTAAGCCCAAATTGAAAGGTGAGTTAGCTAAAAACAGAAAAAAAAGGGTAGTAAATGGAAGCTCTAAGATTGTCAAATCAAGCATTAAAAAATGCTATTTTCCAAGTTTTGTTCTCAAAAATCTTCAATTCCACTGTTTTCGCCTTCACTTTAGCTTCAACCTTCAACTTCAATCTTGATGTCAACCTTGCTCCTTCGTTCAAATCAGGTACTTGTCTTCAAATATCCACCTTGATTTCAACCTTTAACCCCTGTTCCATACAAACAAACAAAAGTTATGCATGTATTACAAAAGTATGAAACTATACACAAGGCATGTCAATTATTTGAGAAAAGAAGAATTTTTAGATAAAACCAAATTGACAAAGTACATGAGTTTTTCAATAACAAATATTCAATCTGTACCTACCTTCATAAAAAGATATTTGTTTCAAGACTTTATACTCTCAAAATGACATGTTAGTGGACATTGACCTTTTCAATATATATTGCAATCGTTCGAATTTATAGAAGTCAAACAACTCAAAATTTCATTTTAACAAGTTTCACCACAAATGTAGAATTCAGGAGAATGATGTCATTAGTGGACCATTTATGAGTAGATGGACACATCGAAGGTGAAATTGAGATACTAGACAACCTCCCCATTCACTGCAATCTCCCTACACCGTGTTAAGTTAACATGCAATGAATTTAGTGCAGTCGGCAAGTATAAAGTAAATGGATCATAAATAAGAAGTGTCTCATAATAAAGGTGCCTAAAAGAAACCATAAATGACTAATGTCTCACAGTAAGTCCCTTTCAAATGTCAAACTCAGCTGCCCTCGAGAACTGTGTCATAAAGTGTTAAACAGTTAATAAATTTGAGCATTTGAACTACACAGCAAGATAGGTGACTTTAAATGCACCCCTGACTTTCTAGACCAAGATATCAGCATAATCTTAAACCAGTGAATAAAGGTATTTAGGAACTTTGAAACTAGCACGACCGGTAGGCATTTACTCACTTCTAAATTCCACGCATTGTGAATCCATCAATAACAATAAAAAATGGCAATATTTACTGATGTAAGGTCCTTGACAGATGTCTGTGCAAAATTTTGTAAACACAGATGAGACATCTAAACTACTTGAAAGATACCTTAAAGACCAACAACTACCTGTGATTGTAAGGCATACGCCAAATGCATGTATTTTCAAAAACTTTTAGCAACTTTCCTACGAGCGGATTGAATGGATTTCTGCACTAGAGTAATAGGCACATTAATGATATTGTTCGCGCCCACAGATCAAAGCTATTATCATGTGAATTTGATAGACCGATTAGGAAAAGACTACACAGGAAACCTGAGTTATGTATCATTGTCCTAAGATGGCGTTGGGATTCGAAGCTTATCTGAACAGCCAAAAAAATGTTACTGTCCCACCAAATACATTTAATCTCTATTAAAGAGACGAAGACTTTTTAATGGAAGGCGACAAATAAAATAAAACAAAATGAAAGGCAAATAAGCACCAAAAGACTGGTTACTATGAATGGATTTCTACACTAGAGTAACAGGCACGCTGGAGGAGAAAGTTGATTTATAAAAAATGTTTTAGAAACTTACAAGCAAACGCAACTGGCAGGCGTAAAGCATGACTGTCACAACCTTTCATCAGCATCGTCTCTGGATTTTTTTGTGCAATGCGTGAAGGCATAGATAAGGCACGTGAACTGCTTGATATGAATGTTTAACAGAGAATGAAATGACTTTGCAAACCCAGCGACAGAGTATTGAAGGCAGCTTTTTAGAGTTAGGTATGGAAATTTTGAAATATGTACATGTGCCTTTAAGACTGCAAATGGATGTAGTTTCTGTCGGCCACAAACGACACAGTCAACCCAGCATTCACAGTCAAAACATAGATTTGAAACTCACATGAAATCAACAAAACGCATGTATTAAGCCTAAGATCTCTCCTGCCTCACATCACTCCTACATCTCATCCACTCAGTGGCTATATGAAGAGAAAGATACATCACCCTTCTCAAATAAATATGGAATACTCAACCTACCACGCACTCTAGAAGTGCAAACATATGCAATTTTAATATCAAAATTGTTGTAGCAAGTTGTTGCAGGATTTTACATCCTTTGTAATACTGGTAAGTTGTACTGAGAGTGATTGGATAATGCATCAGCCATTGCAACACCATGCAGATGGTCACACAATCTATCCTTAGGTATGGACTTGTATACCAACAACTTAAAATTTCCTCCTGGTTTGCTCATATTCAGGATCTTTTCAACATTAAATACTGAAAGCAACAATCTTGGACACAATAACTGTTAATTTCAATTTGAATAAAATCAAAAACGACACTAAATATCATGCCTGTCTGAGTTTTCTTTTCTCAAAAAAGAAGCTCATCCCATCAACGAGCTTTACTTTCACTTGCAGAACAAAACGTCCATTATAGCTTTCTTCATTCTTCTATAAAAATAAAATTTATCATGATAGACTATTCAATGAAACTAATTATGACAAATATTTATGTAGATAAAACATCACAAAAGCTGAGAAATGTTCTGAAGCAACCTGCTTTTCATCTATTACTGATTTTAAGTTAAAAGAAAGGTTGTTTAATGAACTCGTTTTGAAATATCATCACCTACAACAATAATGAGAGATTAAACAAAATTATTCTCAAGTAATTGCAAGCAACCTTAGAATGCACGGTCAGATCTCAACAAGATGATTTTTCATAAGCACAAAATATCGAATGATTTTTCCCTCCTTCTAGCGCCATTTGTAGGATGCCAAATCTCACACATTGGTTGTATGGATTAGCATCCTCATAGAATAACATATACCATTTACTCCAAATAAAATGCTAAAACTTAAACAAATATGCAATGGAGAAAAGGCAATACAACCTATTCTATGATGGATTGATGCCCTCCATGAAGATGTGAGAGAGCCCTTTCCCAACCCTTTTCCAAGCTAAATGAGATAGACAATGAGTTGCTATGAGCTCAAGTTGCCTATAGTTTAGATACCTTCAAAGTGTGTTCTAGAAATGAGAGAAGATGGCTTGCATTTATAGGAAAAGTTGATAGAAGAGAGGCCAAAATTAGGCAATGTGGGACTAAATCCCATCCAATAGGATAGAGACATTTGTCATAATGGGATTGGTCAAAGCTTGTGCAAGTTTTGGCCAATGTGCCCATTCAAATTTGAAAAATGTCAATAAATCCATGTTGTTGAGGGTTTTGGGAGGAATAATCTTTGTTCAAAAAAGTCAAAGATGAGAGTTATTGAGGGAAAATAACTCTTTTTAATAAATCAATTAAATTGATTTATTGGTGCAAGTGGGTGGGTTAGTTAGGAGTTTAGATTTGACTCTAGTTGAGTCAAAAGCTAGAGAATGCTAATCATGATTAGAAGTTAATTAATTTAGATTAATTAACTTAGGGGATTTTAGGGATTTGATATTTGATTTTAAATCAGTTTGATTTATTAAATAAAATAAGAAGAACCTTAGGAACTTAATTAAATAATTTGATTTATTTAATTAAGCTTGATGAACCTTAGGATTAAATCAATAAATTGCTTTAATTGATTAGTAGAAGAAACGAATGCATGATGTTAGTTACAGTGGAATGCATAATGTTATTTTTGGATGTCTACAATTTCATATTCTTTTCCAAGCCCTAGATTTGTGGTGAACCCTTCATTAGTTTACATTCAACCCCTAGGATAGCCCTATTACAAGATCAGTTTCTCCTAAGTTGCATACTTGAGATTGAGATCTCTAGGGTTTGTCCTCGAATGAGAGTGAAGAAGATTGTTATTCTATCTCCCAAGCATAGAAGCAAAAATAATTCAGCCTTTGATTTTGGTGAACCTATATTTAGAACATCATAATTCTAGTTTTAAGAGCATCATCATCCTATATCTTTCTTGCATTAACATTGCATTAGGGTTTTCATTAATTAATTAGCATTCTAGGGTTTCTAATATTGCATTAGTGAAAGTGCATATAGGTTAATTTTTTTCATCTCAAATAATTAAAAATCATATAAAATCTTCATTTTCACTTAGGTTACAACTCATACAAACTAAAAAGTAGAGAAAAAACTTCAAATTTCCTAAAAATTGTGAAAAAATACCCTAACTAGGACTCATACGCCCCTCTAGGTGATTTAGTCCCAGTCTAGATTTCAAACTACCCTTTTCAAATTTATAAACATCATTTTTGTGCTTCCTAAGCTTGCTGGTAACATATAATATCAATCTAGAAAGTTGTAGTAACTTTTTTTATGTATCTAGGTCAAATCATCCATAGTCATAGATTTTTGTAAAGCATTTCAAAAATTAATTTAAGTAGTAAAAATCTTTAGATATGTGGGACAATTGTTTACCATTTTGAAGAATTGCATAAATTAGATAATTTACTCTTGTATGTCAGCATGTTTTCTTTAAAGAGATATGGTTTTAATGTGATTAGGAATGGATTTCATAAGTACAAAATCCCCTCTTATTAGTTCAAATTAGAGTACAAAAATGAATTCATTAAGAAACATGTTAGTCATACTTCTACTATCTTTGATAGTTATGAGAACATCTTAGAGAAAGAGTATCAAACCATTGACACAATCCCTAATATTACATTGACTATTGGTGAGGATGGTATGATACAAGAGGATACAAGTGTAGACAATCATAACAATCATACTTTTTCTTCTCCCAATACTCTCCTATTAGTGACAAAGATATCTTGGTGAAAGAAGATACAAGCATCGAGAGTCTTGATTGTCACTCTCCTTAGCCCCCTTTGGAAGATATTAGAAAATAAGAAGAGATCATATAAAAATTTGTAAACATCACCTTACCTAGTCTCCATTCATCCCTTGATTGTGAGAATATTTTAGCAAAATAGGATGATATCATAGATAACCATGACAATAGAAATTGTCCTTCTCTAAATATCCCTCCTTGATGCAAAGAGGATAGGTTGGTGTTAGAAGATGTACTTATTGAGAGTCATGATAATCTTGTTCCTACCATTTAGAAAAATCTATTTGGTAAGCATGAAAATCATTGTTGTCCTTATCTTAATGCCTCCCCTACTTATGATCAAGCTACTTTCCAAAATCTAACCATGGAATGTGATAAACATCTTACAAGATCTCCTACTAGGGTAGATAGTATGGCACAAGAGAATGAGACCTTAGAGAAAAATGATGAAGTCATGGACAATAAAATTGAGCCTTCTCTTAATATCCCCACTATTGATAAACAAGATATTCTAACATCCCTTACTTGTGATGAAGTCATTTCAGAAGAACCAACCTTTGAATGTCATGAACATCTAGCTTTTAGTTCTCCTAAAAACTCTCCTCCTAGGGAAGATATCAATGTGCAAGAAAAGGATAATGCTGATAATAATGATATAGTGCCCTTAGATGAAGATGATGAAGTAACATTAGACTCTCCTTCACTAGGAGAAGTTAATATTATTCAACCTCAACACATCCTTTACCCACCTTGACACAAACCTCAAACTCAAAAAAAACCCAAACTTATCCTTTACCTACCTAAGAATAATGTTTTGCAATAGTTGAGTCATAATACCATTGCTCATACATATCACACTAGAAACAATCTACAACCAAGACAAACAACTTCAACATTCCTCCCATTGCCTAATCCTATCTTACTAGGTCCTCATTTGGCTCCAGAAAATGCAAAGGAGTATGATCTTGTTGAACAACTAAAGAATGCTCCTACTAAGATATCCTTATGGGACCTTATTCAATCCTCCCCTCATTATCACAACATGATTCAAAGCGCCTTACAACAAGTTCCTAACACACAACCAAATGAAGTAGCAGCCCAAATTCAAGCTATAACTTTGAATAATGTAGACATTACTTTTCATCACCATGAGCTGCCACATTTGGAAGTACAAAAGAAAAATGATGCATTCATGATAATAACTATCTATAATAGGTCAAGAGTAAAAACAACCCTTGTTGATAATGGCTTTGCCGTTAACTTGTGTAGTGTAAGCCTTTTGGATAAACTTGGCATGGATAAATAAAAAATTTAACCTAATTTTTTTTATCTATTTTTTTGTTTTAAAATGTAGGAAAATAACTATTTGGAGTGATTAAATTATGTATTACAGTTAAAAATTCCACATTGCAAACCCTAATTCATGTTATGCCTCACGATCTTTCATACAATCTTCTCTTAGGAAGACAATGGATTCATGAGATTCACGTAGTTTTCTCTACCCTTCATCATGTCACGGAATATGCCTATAACAACAAAGTATATACAATCTGAACCACCAAAAAGATATGCAAACAAGGGAAAGAGGATTCCCCAATTAGGCTCCTAGGATTTTTCACCTAGGAGCTCTTGATTGTGAAATGAGCTCTCTTTCCACTTTGGTGATATTCTTTTTGGTTGAGTTCATTCAAAGGATTAAGGGTTTTGGGGGTTTATGAGGTGTGTGCAAATGTGTGGCTAAGTGTTGGAAACAAATGAAATAAAAATATGTATTGAATGTAAACTATTGAGATGTAACTATGCTAAAATATATATTGTGATATGCAAGTATGTACAAAATAACCTAAGAAATATACACTAAA
Organism: Sequoiadendron giganteum; assembly: GCA_007115665.2. Classification (NCBI taxonomy): domain Eukaryota; kingdom Viridiplantae; phylum Streptophyta; class Pinopsida; order Cupressales; family Cupressaceae; genus Sequoiadendron; species Sequoiadendron giganteum. Next base: position 103,659,353 of record VCHN02000014.1, read on the forward strand.
CTATTACAGGAATAAAAGGAAATGAAGGGGTGTGCACCTAGAAGCTTGTAGGAGCTGGAAATTTTGCTAAATTCAATGTTGTGTCCGACAGGGACACTTGTGCCAAGCTGCTTGATCTCATCCCATTTCTGGCAAATTCTTGAAAACTGGTCCGAAGCCCATTTTAGCTAAAAGGGTATCTAGATCTACCAAGATTTCTAGAAAATAGCTTTAGTGGGACTAGGTCGCCCAAAGTGGTGAACTAGTCCTCTTTTGAATTTCTATGACCCAAAATATGGGATCTAAGGCCTTTTGTTTGTGTTTCCTACTTCTCCAGGTGTCTGGTCCTAAAAATGCAAAATTTGAGTTGTAGGTGTCTTCCAAGCTGCAACTAGGGTTTCCTCAACCCTGATGAGCTTGGATGATTTGTAGGATGATCTTCTACCTTGGTCCTTTGCCAAATCTACCTACAAGACCTGCAAAACACACAAAAGAAGGAAAACTTGTTGAATGTTAGGGATTAGGGGTTTTCCTTAGTTAGACACCTTTTGAGTAAGCAAACAAAATGGAGATAGAAATGTAAAGAAGTATGAAAGAATGGAGTGAGAGAGAGTTGTTACCTTGCCATGATTGATGAACTTGTGTTGTAGTAATGGTTTATCCCCTGAATGCCTCTTGAGAGATGTCTTGTTGGCTTAGACTACTCAAACCATAGCTTGCTTGAGAAGAAGGAGATAGAGATTGAGAGGAGAGGTGAAAATGAAGGCACCTAATGAGAAATTAGGGTTTTGGATTTTACTTATACAATTTATCCCCTAACTTTCCAGAAATAACTACATATTGATCGACCTTAGGGTTTTAGAGACCTAAATCTTGACACAAATTAAGTTTAAATTAAAAATTATGCCACATGGGGCTAGGTCGCCTCAGGTGGTGACCTAGTCCACCTAGGCATTTTTAAGTGTTTTTCAGAGATTAAAATGTTATTATTTGTGTTCTTCAGGATTGTCTTCATAAAACACAATAAAATAAGTCTTGTATGTGTATTAAGGGGTCATTTTGGCATAATAATGTGTTGATTAAGTGATGAAAATCCTAGGAGAGTGTGAAAATGTTTTACAACACTTCGTCAAAAGGTTTGGAAATATGTAAAAATAGGCTGAAAAGGGTCTAAAATTCATAGGAAAAGGTCCAAATGAGCGAAAAGTGATAAAGTCCTCACTTTTTGTCAACACCTTTAGCCCCCACTTTAGTGAGAGGATGAACTTGCTTGAAACTCACACTAAAGTAGCCCAATGGAGATGGAAAAGAATTTCAAAGAAGAAGAAGGAGGTGGTCAAGCCCCCAAGGATTTGAGATTCCATGTCAACTTGACATCAATGCAAAAGACATTCAAGGGTGAATGCATTACAGTGTAAAAAGATGCGTGATCATGCAACAAAAAGGTTTTGTGTGAAGAGAATGAGGAGATATGTGCTCACTATGGGGCCATAGAACATTAGGTTGTCCACGGGGTGAGAAGTCCCAAAGAAGGTGAGAAAAATACACATGGTTGGTATGTACTCCCAAAGGTGGTTGTGGGGAAAGTGATACCGCTCGTTGGGCTTCCCGATCAAACCATACCAAAGTTATACCTCGTGATAACTTTGATACAATTCCACAAAAGAAAGTGATGTTTGAAATGATGGTGTTTCAAAGGGATTTTGATTTTGTTCATGTGACGTCTCATCTTCTGGAACATTATATGTAACGTTACCAAGAGAGGCAAAGTGCAAGTGTACTCATCTTGTATGCAAGAGAAGCAAGGGATCATCTTGTATGCAAAAGAGGAAAAATGCAGATGTCTCAATCCTGAATAACATTGTATGTAATGTTTTCAAGAGAAGGAATCATGAGAAGAAAGAATATCGCATAATGAAATGTGAGTGGTGATGTATGCCCCCACTTTAAAGGAATTGTTAATCACCATACTATGAACAATTTCTTTAAAGTAGAGAAGAAGAGGGAAGGGACATGAGAGCTTGTTCAAAAAGCCCTATGCTAAGTCATATAGTTATGAAAATCTACGTCATGAAGAGGGGTGTATGTCACATGTGAGTCAATCTTAAGACATGTCATTGTATTAATGTGAATTTTTACCCCTAGTGAAAATCCTCTTTTTTCCCTTTAACACCTTAGAAAATCAAAAGCGGAGGTTTAATTCCACTTAAGCCTATTGCTTACACTCCACTTGGTGCCTGATTTGCATGTTGGTGGGGGCACTTCTATCAAGGATGCTCGTGCAACGTGTAGATGTCTTCTCAGTGTGCTTATGTCCCTAGCATATTCCTGCGGCTGAGACTGCAAAGGAATTACATTTTTGATTGGAAGTCGAAGAGTAACACCCCTCTTAGGCTAGCCAACCCGAACATGGTCATTTTTTGCATTCTGCTTCATATATTTCACCCTTTCATCCATTATCTCTCTTCAGTAGAAGTTTTGGAAATTTGGCTAAACTCTTTGAGCATTCATTTCAATATTTGTAGCAGCATCCTTCACTCCATTGCAAGAACTCAACACTATGTCACTCCAACAAGGCGAGTACAAGACATACACTGTGGCAATAGAGGCTTGATTCCCTCTCATTCGCTCCTCCACAAGCCTTGAGCACTTTGGAAAGAAGAGGTAAAGATCATCCCTTCTCTCCTTATGCTTTTGATTGGGTAAGCACTTACTATTTTGTAGTGTTTCTTATATATGTAGCTTGTAGTTTCTTTCCTTTATCATTTCTCTATACTATTCCAAACTTGGTTTTCCATGGAGGTGGGAACACCAAGACGGGGGTCTGATTGAGGCAGGCCCCTACACAACCCCAAAAATTTCTCCCTTCCTTGTGTGCATGTGGAGAGTACGTGGAGCAAGCTAGAAAGGAGAGCACTCTATGAAATCGTCTTCATCACCTTGGTGGTAATACATTCCTCTTATTATATTCACACTTGCTTTTCTTTCCTCTTAATCTCATTCTTTCACTTTGAACATCTCTAGACTAGGATGGTAGTCTTCCTTTTGAGGAAGAATCTTGTCTACTCATTTTTCTAGTCATACGGACACCAATGCACTTGTGAGATGCTAATGTGCTGCACTATTGTCCCAGAATTGTGCTTTTGTCCTTAGACAAAGAGCTTCCTGAGAAACAAATCTAACTCTAAAGGCCGACTAATTTGGTCCCCTTCCTACATTCAGATTGCAAAGTGATCGAAGGGTTCATGATCCATATCATTCTCATCCTCATCATCCTAACTTCCCTTTAAACTAAGGTGGGTTACGGCAGCCTTTCCTCTCTTGGCCTTTCATGACTTGGGGCCTTGCAGTGGGTGGTCCCCCTCTCTCACATTTTTGGTGAACCTAACGTGAACCATTTTAGTTCCATTTTGTGATACTAAAAGTTCCTTTCCTCATATCCTAAGAGTTTTGTAGGTGTGAGCGTTGTGAGGCCCTCACCTCGCAACCTAACCTACGACAACTATTAGGCATAGTTGGAAGGTTCCAAAAGTATTGCATAACGAAACCTTAATTGGGTCACTACTTTACATAAACCTTGGGAGGCTCTGCAGAAGTATCATCTGGTGTGTGTGATGACCTCTTTCCTTAATCAACCTATTCCCTCTGCGTAGACTATGAGTAACGGTACGAGCATAACCTTTACCTCACAGGACTTTTCGATGGGTTTCAAAAGAAATCCATCTCCTCTTTACATTCCTGCAAGGATAAATGGGAACACTGTAACAGATGTTCTTGTTGATCCAACATTACAAGTAAACATTATAACTGAGGATATTATGTTGATTAACTTCCTACACAAGGATGGGTATGATGCACCTAAAAGTACCATCCTCACCCACGATGGACTTTTCGTACCTCCTATATGAAGTATTGTCTTATCAATCCTTATTGGACCTAAGTCCATAAGCCTTAAGTTTGACATCATCAACCTAGGATCCAAACTCTTTAGAGTGAAGCTAGGTATTGCTTGGCTTGTAGCTATGAATGCAGTTCCCTCAGTCATACACAAGTGTCTAAAGTTTGTTCATGGAGGTTTGGTGCATGTTGTCCATGACACCGAGTATAGACCACTGGTTGCATGTGGCAGCTACACCTTAGATTACTTTTGTCCTGCCTCCCTTGGTCCTCTCCCTCCTAGGAAGGATCTCTTACACCACACTTATCATAACTATGTTGTCTCGCATAGAGCTTTCTTAAAGGCTGATAGTAATGCCACCAAGGCATGTAGAAGAGAAGAAGAGAAGCGGTCTCGAGATCCCCCTTCTTCCTCTTTTACGGTTTAGCCTGATGCTTCGTCTCGTCCTATCATGGCACCATCTATTTTTGTCTCACATTTGTGAGAGAATCCCATGGTACCTGCTTGGTGAAAGGCCAAGCATCCTACATTTGAGCTTCCTTTCTTGTTGAAGGAGCCTAGGCTTGTTCAGTATGGAAGATAGAAGGCCCCCCACAAAGATTCTTCCTTGGATCAGCCTTCACGGCCTCCTACTTTTCCTGTTCTTAAAACAGTGAACGGGAAGAGGCCCACTGTTGAGGCGCTAGAGGTAACTCCTCCTGCCATTTCCGAACTCATTCCTCTTGCTTCCATTTAGGAGATTTCCCTTCCACTAGAGACATTCATGGAGGACAGTCCCATGGTTGAGCAGGATCCTTCTATTCCTTCACAAGTTCCAACTTTCGATGTGAAGATCCATAGAAGCTTCCTTGCGCATGAGTGTAAGCACCAGCAAAAGGCTCTCCTAGCCGAGCAAGCCTCCTTACAAAAGAAAGAGGAGGAGAAGACTACACCTTCTGTAGTGTCCTTCTCTCTCCCTCCTTCTCTCCCTATTCGACCTAATTCCATACCTCTGTCGACTCCCACTGTGAGCACACCTGCATCTAGAAGGGTGCAAGTGTTTATTGCTCCTTCTACAAAGCCACCCTTGTTGACCTCTGTTCTGGATGTCCTACATTTCCCAAAGCTCATGGACATGGTGAACACCTTAGTTGGGTCCACTATAGTTCTTTCCTTTTGTCCCTCAATTCTCGCTTCATCTGTGGGGAGTTCACCTCTTCCGATGAAGAAGGTAGAACGTGGTACCTCCAATAATGGAGGATGTAAGAAGATCCCACCTTCTCTGAAAGGTGGCCCCAAATTGACGTGTTATGTCCTAGTCACATAACCATCTCCAGCCTCCCTCGAGTTTGTCACTGCCCCCAAGTGCCTCTGTGAGCTTAGCATTGAAACTCAGGTGCAAAATCCTCTGTCTGCTGAGGTAAAACATGGAACTCCTATCAATTACATGGGTATGTGAAGGATTATCATGGAAAAAACAGGTCCTTAAGTGGCAATGAAAATTTAGAAAATTAGAGTTGGGAAACTTGACATAAAAATTTGAATAAGTTATGTATATTATTTCAAAAATATGTAAGAATAGAATTTGTGGAAAATTGAACGTAGTTTCTAAACTACTAGGTTAATTTTTGTAAAAAATAAAATCTATTTGGTGAAAATTTGAAATTTCAATGCAGTAGTACTAAAATTTCAGGGAAAAAATAAGAAGTAGGTGTCTGTCTAACCACCCTAACCATAATAAAATCATAATATTTTTTTATAAGATTTTAGATATAAGTAGAGGACTCATGTCCAGATGTGAAGCATATTTTTTTATAATTTTTTTTCAAATAAATAATTAATTATGAATTTTTTATTACAACCTTTTGAAAATATAAAAACTCATATGTCTAACCACCTTAACTTGGTCAAAACTTAATGGAATTCATTTTTATTTTTTTTAATCCTATAGTATGTGAAGCATAGAATGTGATGCATGTTTTGGATTCAAAAAATGTGATACCGTTTGAAAGCTATACATGTTTTTCTATCAGACTATCAATCAGGACTTTAGTTGTAATTATAATAAAAAATAAATAATAATTATTTATTAGATTCTAAGTAAAATATAATTTATATTGGTAGAAATCTGAGAAGATGCTTTACAAACCCTTTTCGTTTCATCAATTTTAGGTAAAATAAAAGTCGTCAGCCACATGGGCAAAGTCTGGAAAAGCAAGGTAAGTTCTTAAACACGTTTTACGTGTTGACTTTTTAGGATTGGCAAGTCCAAACCAAATCCTGAGCCTAATATTGAGCCTAATCCCTAGGCATTAAATTTTGTGTCAAAATATCAGATATCTAATTCAAATTGGATATCCGAATACTGGATTTGAATTCGATATATGATATCTTTTAGATAAATTTTAAAATAATTTATACAATCTTTAATATATGATTTAAAAATGAAATTAAGTTTATAATTTGATATATATAATATCTAATAAAGTTTATAATGTAATATATTTAATATACAATTTATGATAATCTCTTACCAAATTATGTATGTAATATATAATATATTATTAAATGTATAATATTTAAATATTATTTCAATATTTTAGTTAATCTATAAATATTTTAATATTATTTCAATATTTTAGTTAATCCATAAATATTTAAATATATATATTACCAATTTATAAAATATTTAAATATTATCTCTTTCCCTCTCACTCTCTCCACCTCTATCTCTCTCAAGTCTCTCAC
>VCHN02000014.1:103665976-103825296 GCA_007115665.2 Sequoiadendron giganteum
CTCCCTCTCCTTCTCTCTCTCCCTCTCCTCTCCCTCTCCCTCTATCCCTCTCCCTCTCTCTCTCCATCTCTCCCTCTCACTATCTCACTCTATCTCCCTCTCCCTCTCTCCCTCTCCCACTCTCCCTCTCACTCTCTCACTCTCCCACTCTCCCTCCCTTTATCTTCATCCGACTCTGTCCCTCTCCCTCTCCCCCTCTCCCAATCTCCCTCTCTCACTCTCCCTCTCACTCTCTTACTCTCCCACTCTCCCTCCCTTTATCTCCCTCTCTGCCTCTCTCTCTCTCTCCTTCTCCCTCTCTCTCCTCTCTCCCTCTCCTCCCTCCCTCCGTATCATTCTCCCACTCTCCCTCTCTCCCACTCCCTCTCCCTCTCCCTCTCCCTCTCCCTCTCTCCCTCTCCCTATCACTCTCCCACTCCCTACCATTAACCCTTAGGTATAGGTGTGTACAAATTGGATATCTGATTTGAATCAGATATCCAATTTGAATTGAATATCTGATTTATGAAACTTCATTGTGTAGAGGTGAAATCTTACCATTGCAGAACATGTTTTACAAATCAGATATCCGATGATATTGGATATCGGATGTGTGGGCCATAGAAGAACCCCATGTGGGTCATTTTTATGCATTCCAATGGACCCTGCATTCTGTTTGCAACACTTTGCAGGTGACAAACGTGCGGTTTTAGACAGGAAGAGAGCAAGATAAAAATTTTGGAGCATCTTGTACTCAAATTTGTCATACATAATTATTTTTTAGCATCTTTTATTTGGTATAATGGGGAGCAGCAGTTGTCGGAAGCAAAAACATAAGAGAAAGCTCACAAAAGAACAAATTCAAGCATATAAACAAAGAGATAGAGAAGGTCATAGGAAGAAAAGACAAGGTATTTTAAATATTGGTGAACCTGAGCCCTATGGTCTTTCAAGTGAAGAGGAAATTGAATATGTTCAAGGTGAAAATGTAGAACATGATATTGAAATTGGGAATGAAAATGTTCAAATTGATATTGAAAATTTTCAAGGTGAAAATGTTGGAATTGAAGATGTTGAACATGATATTGAAATTGGGAATGAAAATATTGAAATTGATAATGAAAATGTTGGAATTGAAGATGTTGAACATGATATTGAAATTGGGAATGAAATTATTCAAATTGATATTGAAAATGTTCAAGGTGAAAATGTTGGAAATGAAGATGTTGAACATAATATTGAAGCAAGTGTAACTTATGTTTCACCAGATTACACGAGAAATGAAGAACCTTATGTGGAAGAAAGATGTATTCCAAATTCAAGACCTTCAAGGACCCCTAAATGGTTAGTTGCAATTGATGATAACATTATAAACAATTTTCAAGGCAAGAGGTCAACACGAACTATTCGGTTGTGGGCCAGACTACTTTTCAACCAATATTTTAGTGATAAGACATTGACCGCGAAATGCCAACTTTTTGTACAATTGCTAAAGATGCAAAAGATGAGACCTTTGCTAGCCAAATTGAAGATTCATCTGAACAAGAGGACCAAAAAAAATTATATTATTGTCAAAAATATTTTTAATGCTCTCAAGTCTATTGGAAAAATAACAAGGAAAAAGATAAGAGAGCTACTCAGAGAGTCATTACCACCGCCCTAGTAAGCCATCAATTGAAAAAAGGCTCACTTTATGAGACAAACTTGTATTGATTTTGACTTAAATTGTAAAACTTTGGATAGAGCACTTGCAAGAAGAGAAAGAATAGATGATCCTCTTCAAAATGATACATGGGATTTTTTCCGGAAGGCTTACACGTGTTGATAAGAAGCTAACCAATAATCTAAAGCAGGCAATTCAACAATTTTGGCATGATAACTCTATAGTATCACCCAATGCAAAGAATGTTTTAAAGTTAAAAATTGGCAGTTGAGACCATACACCGCATCCTAAACATTTCTTGGAATCAAGCCAAACAATTTTGTTCAACAGACTTATTCAAACACATCCAAATATGGAAATCTCGCAAAGAAATTTTGAAGGTTTGAAGCCATTTTATTGTGTGCCTCTTAAGATTTTTAATACTTGTTGTTGCAAATACCATGTGGAGTTTTCAATGTACCATGAACTATTATGCTATATCCGTTCTACTTTGCATACTAATGAAATGTTGCAAGAGTGTGGTGCAATGCATCTTCCGAAATCATCAAGGGACTTGCTAGATCTATTTTTATGTTCTAGGGATGATGGTTCCTTTTTCTATAGAAATGATTGTTTAAATGTGAAGTGCTCACAATGTGGTGGCTTGTCAAAGTTTGTTCAATGTTTTCATGAGGGTTCCGAACATGAATTTAGAAAGAATCTTGTTGAAAAAAAGAGATATGAGATAGTCAAATATACTTTGCAGAGTGGAGGTGAATGTTCTAGATGTGAGTTGGTTACAAAAGAATGCAGTGTTGCTGATTTTATTTCAGATTTTAAGGACAATATTTTCTACAAATATGCAAGGCATGGTCATAGGTCTCAGTGGTTGGATCAACAATTCAGGATATTTAAGGACTCTTTTCTGATTGGCACTATTATATCAGTGGTTGATTTTGCTGAAAACTACACATTGCAACCACAAAATGAGGTACAATCTCAGTATTACAATTCCATTTAGACATGCACCTGATAGTACAAAGGAGGATCCAAAGATAATCAGAGACTACCATATTTATATGAGTGATGATAGATCTCACTCGTCCAAGTATGTCCAACATTGTTTCAAGATTTTTTTTGAGTTCTTGCAGGAGCATGATATAGCATTGGGCCGACATCTCATTTGGGCAGATAACTGTACAGGTCAATTCAAGAATGCTCATATGTTTTATTGGTTGAGTAGAATGCATGTAGAGAGGGGTGTACCTAATATTTGGAGATTTTTTTAAGTTGGGAATGGGAAAGGGGAGCATGATGGACCACGTGCATGTGTAAAGAGAGCTCTAGTTAAGGAGCAATTGAAGATTTCAAAATAAAAATTCAGTGATGCACGTTCTATTGATGATTGGTGTAGTTTAGCATTGTCACAAGGAGGGACATTTGATTCAACAATGCACAGATTCTTTTGGTTGGTTGAGGAGGGTACAGTGGGAGGTAGATTGGATTTTCATACAATCAAAGATTCTTCAAAGATGCATTCATTTCGAAGCTCAGATGCAAGCACATGGACCATTTGGACACGACAGTTGGCTTTTTTTTGTCAGAGTTGTATTCAGTGTGAGTGGGATCAATGCAAGTCAAGTGAGTGGGTGGATACATGGGTTCCATAGTATCTAACTCATTTATCTCAAACTATATCCATGACAAATTACACAATGGAAATTTCACTTGATTATGATCGGCTTTCAAATCTACTACATCCAAGACATGTTTTTGCAGTTGTTGCACCACAGGGGAATGAAGAGAGATCATAATATTGGTTGGCTCGATGTGTGCAGGTAAAGAAAAAGCTAACACAATCGATGGAAGATGATGATGGGTTTGTGTATCCTACAAGTTCAATTGTGGTTATAGGAACTAGGTTGTGGACATACATGATTAGAAATAATGGCATACCTACATTTGAAGACTACGAGAAACACAAAACCATTCTCATGTATTCACACCTTGTTATAGAAACAAATGTTAAGTTGTTGAAGCATCATGCCAAACCAAAGACAAAACAACTATGGACACTTAGTAATGTTGATCATGAAGCAATATTGGATACTCTTAAGCAAAGAGATGACCCTTCAAGCACACTTGAATAGCATATTCAAGAATGGAAAGTACAATGCTTAAGCCTCTTTTTTTTTGTGACAATATAGATATATCATTTGACAAATTTTGCGATATTCTTGGCACGATTGATCATGGACTTGCTACAACAATAGCCAACTCTGATCCTTTCAAATAGGTATGCGACATATTACAATAATATAGATTGGTTATTCAAAGCATCTTTTATATTTTGCATTACCAATTCATCATCATTCAAGTTTTTTAGATTAATATAGATTTGTTAGTCTAAGCATTTTTTTTGTTGTTACAATATAGATTTATTATTTGAAAAATTTTGCGATATTCTTGGCATGATTGATCATGGACCTGCTACAACAATAGGCAACTCTGATCCTTTCAGAGAGGTATGTGATAAATTACAATAATATTGATTGGTTATTCTAAGCATATTTTCTATTGTATGTAGTTCAACTGCTACCTTGATGGTTTATACAGGTGCTTGGCACTCCAAAACGCCAACATACTACTCTTGTGGAAGACTATGCCCTGAATGCCTCAAATAGGTAAATTTTGTAAAAATTGAATTTTGAAATGTGAAACAATGTAAAAAGGTCATAACTGTGTATAGGCATAATCTATATCCAATGATATTTTTTTAAATACGGTTAAAATGTCTGGCATTGTATAAAGGGTATGTTTAAAATGTAAAAAGATTTTTGTACTTAATCAACCTACAACCAGAGGTTTTCTTCCTAGTTCTTTCTTGTCAGTATGCTCGTTTGAACTAGGTTTTGTAATATCTCCTATTTATATATAACAAATTACAGTGGCTTGCCACTTTTTCGAAAAACAAAAAAGTAAAAAGTTCATTGTGAATTTAATTTCCCATGTAATTGATTCAAGTTGATTGGGTAAGAGTTTTCCAATGCAAGAGCCAGGACTTGCAGAATCTTGATCCAACCTTAAATATTTATGCCCCCACATTTCATTGACATTAGTACTTTGGACTCTTAAGAGAAATAGTCCATCAAAGATTGCTGCCTTTTAGCACTTTGGACTCTTAAGGGAAAACACCGCTCCAATGCAGCTCGAAGCAATTTGGCATATTTGGGTGCAAAAGAGAACCATATCTAGTGTAAACATACCCATCAAAAAATATTGGAATAGTCCATTGAGTCGTATGAGTTCAAGAATGAAAGTTGCACCACTTTGCAACTTTACACTGCTTGCATTTGGCAACTTTTCCCTCAACTGAAAACTCATCACCATGGGAAAACGCCTTCGAGATAGAAAAAACTAAGAGAGGTTATTGTAGATGGTCTCAACATGATCCCATATCCTCAGAAGAAGAGTCTATAAGCATCATGGTTTCTAAGAAATAGTCCGTCAAAGATTGTTGCCTTTTAGAACTTTGGACTCTTAAGGGAAAAAACCGCTCTAATGCAGCTCGGAGCAATTCGGCGTATTTGGGTGCAAAAAAGAACCATACCTAGCCTAAATGTACCCATCTAGATGTGTTGGAATAGTCTGTTTGGTCGTACAAGTTCGAGAATGAAAGCTACACCACTTTGCAACTTTACACTACTTGCATTTGGCAAATTTTCCCTCAATTGAAAACTCATCATCACAGGAAAATGCCTTTGAGATAGCAAAAACTGAGAGTGGTTATTGTAGATGATCTCAGCACAATCCCATATCCTAAGACAAAGAGTCTGTAAGCATCACGGTTTCTAAGCAATTATCTGTCAAAGATTGCTGTCTTTTAGCACTTTGGACTCTTAAGGGAAAACACCGCTCCAATGTAGCTTGGACCGATTCGGCATATTTGGGTGCAAAAGAGAACAATACCTAGTGTAAACATACCCATCTAGATGGTGTAAGGACATCAAGTTCACCAAAATGAACCACCAAAAAGATATGCAAACAAGGGAAAAAGGATTCCCCAATTAGGGTCCTAGGGTTTTTCACCTAGGAGCTCTTGATTGTGAGATGAGCTATCTTTCCACTTTTGTATCATATGCGTTTTGGGTGAGTTCATTCAAAGGATTAAGCATTTTGGGGGTTTGTGAGGTATGTGCAAATGTGTGGCTAAGTGTTGGAAAAAAATTAAATAAAACTATCTATTGAATGTAAACTATTGAAATGTAACTATGCTAAAATATACATTGTGATATGCAAGTATGTACAAAATAACCTAGGAAATATACACTAAACTATTACAGGAATAAATGGAAATGAAGGGGTGTGCACCTAGAAGCTTTTAGAAGCTAGAAATGCTACTGAATTCGATGTTGAGGCTGAAAGGGACACTTGTGTCAAGCTGGGCGATCTAGTCCCTTTTCTCGCAAATTCCCCAAAACTGGTCCCGAGCCCATTTCAGCTAAAAGGGTATCCAAATCTACCAAGATTTCTAGAAAATAGCTTCAGTGGGACTAGGTCACCCAAAGTGGTGAACTAGTCCTCTTCTGAATTTCTATGAAATAGAAGATGGGATCTGAGGCCTTTTATTTGTGTTTCTTGCTTCTTCATGTGTCTGGTCCCGAAAATGCAGAATCTGACTTGTAGGTGTCTTATAAGCTATAACTAGGCTTTCTTCAACCTTAATGAGCTTGGATGATTTGTAGGATGATCTTCCACCTTGCTCCTTTGCCAAATCTGGCTACAAGGCCTACAAAACACACAAAAGAAGGAAAACATTTTGATAGTTAGGTATTAGGGGTTTGCCTTAGTCAAACCCCTTTTGAGTAATCAAACCAAATAGAGATAGAAGTGTAAATAAGCATGAAATAATGGAGTGAGAGAGAGTTTTTACCTTGCCCTGATGGATGACCTTGTGTTGCAGCAATGGTTCAGCCCTTGAATGCCTGTTGAGAGATGTCTTGTTGGCTTATACTACTCAAACCCTAGATTGCTTGAGAAGAAGGAAAGAGAGATTGAAAGGAGAGGTGAAAATGAGGGTATCTAATGAGATATTAGGGTTTTGGAGCTTACTTATACAAGTTATTCCCTAACTTTCTTGAAATAACTTCATATTGATCGACCTTAGGGTTTTAGAGACCTAAATCCTGATAGAAATTAAGTTTAAATTAAAAATTATGCCACATGGGACTAGGTTGCCTAAGGTGGTGACCTAGTCCACCTAGGCATTTTAAAGTGTTTTTCAGAGATTAAAATGTTATTATCTGTGTTCTTCGGGATTGTCCATATAAAACACACTAAAATGAGTCTTGTATGTGTATTAAGGGGTCTTTTTGGCATAATAATGTGTTGATTAAGTGATGAAAAGACTAGGAGAGTGTGAAAATGTTTTGCAACACTTTACAACACTTTGTCAAAAGGATTAGAAATATGTAAAAATAGGCTGAAAAGGGTCCAAAATCCATAGGGAAAGGTCCAAATGAGTGAAAAGTGATAAAGTCCTTACTTTTTGGTGACACACAATCAAAGTTGACCCTGAACCAAATAGTTGTTTGAACATTGACAAAGATAAGGAAAATCCTTTGGAAACATTAACACCAACTACACAAGTGGAACTCATCCAATAGAAAGACAAAGAAAAAAATATTGAGGAAATCACAAAGTTATTAATAGATGATTGGGGTTCCTTAGATTTCAAACCAACATTCATGGTAGAATACAAGATCATAAACAAAGATTCAGGGAAAATAAAAAGTGGTAATGTCAACACAAAATTTGGAAGACCCTTCAAAACCATCCACCTCAACCACTTTAGAAAAAAAATACAACAAATTGCACAAAAAACTTTGATGAACTTGACTATGAACAACCATCGAATCCTAAATAAATTTAAAAGCTTTATCGAAGAGGTTATGAAATTATGAGACAACTTGGTTATAGTGGAAAATAATGTGGTGCTTGAGAACAATGTATTTGTGTCCCTATAGATCCTAACATGCAAGAAACAACTTGTGTTATTTTTTATTGTCCTTTGATAGAAATCAAACCAACAAAAAAACCTTCACTTAATATCAAAACTCTTACAAAATATTCGTCTAAGCCTACTTTAATAGTAGTGCACCCTGAATTGATAGAAACTAGTGGTCTTGATTGTTATCCTTTGAAAGAAACAATGAAATCATCGCTTATTGTTAATTTCATCATGCAAAACACTAATGATTTGAATTCATTAGATTTTACACCCTTTTGTAAAGGAGAGAACAAAATATCACAATCTAAACAATCATGTGTAAGTATAGCATCTTGTACTAAGCAAGAGATATCTTCGTTACAAAATAATGAAACATCCTCTACTTTTGATCAAGAGAGTATATTGACGAGACTCATCCAAGATCGTCTAATATCTCTCCCTCTAAGAACATGAAATAAATTTTACTACAAGAGTTCATTTTTCACATATCATAGAGTTCATGCTCATGCCGCTAATGAATGTAAGGCTTTGAGCAACAAAATTCAATATCTTAAATATTTTTGTGCTCTTCCTTGGGTTGAGGCACCTCGTTCCTCTTTTAAATTTGGATCATCCTTGTCCTAAACTAAGTGGGGGCAAGGGGTTAGGTATCCTTGTCCTCGTATGTCACTTTTCATTGTCTCTTTTGGCTAGTTGACTGCCTTTCATGTATATATAAGAGAAAGCTTGGGATGTGGATGGCATGCCTTATGTTGGCTTGTAGGTGACATACTAAAACATGATGTAGCTTATTGGAAACATATGACTTGGTATATGGCTTTCCAACTAAGCTCTAATGTCTTCTTCTACTTTAAATAAATTGCTTATAATAATGGTGTTAACAACCACCTTAAAGTGGGGGCATACATCAACCCTTATGTTTCATTATGCGATTTTCTTTCTTCTCATGATGTGTTCTTTTCTTGGTGGTGTCATTGGGTTTTATTTCCTCCAAGAGCATGATATTTCTTTGATTTTTCCTCTCTTGGAAACATTAAGCATGATGTTCCCTAAGAGGAAACCTTGCATGAACTAAGCAAAAATCTCTTTGAACATACCTTACACTTACAACATTGATTATATGGCCACCTTACATAACATATTTTTCTTGCTTATGGTTCCATCTTGTTTTTTCATGAGTTCCAATCATACAAATTTTTGATTGCCTCATGAAGCTTGAAGTTCATTTTTTGTTCATGAGTTCCAAGCATACAAATTTTTTCTTGTCTCATGAAGCTCAAAGATCATTATTATGTTGCACCTTATCAAAGTTATTAGGAGGTATAGCTTTGGTATGGTTAATTTATGATCAGAAGCCTAAACATGGGCATGAATTTCTCATTATATGGCGAGAAGCCAATACAGAGGGATGAATTTCTCACTAAGCTACCCTTTCAATACTCACCCAACGAACAGGCTGAAGTTTTGTTGCCTTAGAGTGAGCGTGCATTTTTGGACAAAGGGTAAGTGTAGAAAGATGGATCATAATTTTGTGGCCAACTTTTAAAAAAAATTTTGAAAGCTTATAATGTGAGCACCTTATAACACACTCGCATTGTGGCTTGGTGTGTTGAGCCCAAGGCTTGACCACAATGAACCCATAACATGAGTGCATTATAACGTGCTCACATTATGACCTAATAAAAGAAAAAAATATATTAATTCCATTGTTGCTTGTGACTATGTTTTTTTTCTTGCCCACAACCAAAACCCCAATATTTCATGCTTACACTCTACAAGGAGGTATTTTGGAAAATTCTTCATCAACGGTTGTTGTTTCATCTCTAAGATGCTACCACGTCGATGAGGAGGTCTAAGAGGTAAGGATTGTTTGTTTTTTCTTTGAATTTGTTAGTTTTAGGTTGTTTTGATGTTTTTTTTAAAATTTGTAGGACATGTTAATCCACTAGAAAACCCTCCTCAAAATCCTAAAGAAGCACAACAACAACAAGAGGAACAAAATCCTCAACAAGCACAACAAGAAGAAAACCAACAAAATCCTCAAGTTAATCAACAACAACCTCAATCTCCTCCACCAATCCCTCAACATCCTACTGGCACTCATCAAAACTTAATGAGTAAAATTGAGAACAATTAAAAAAAAATGAGGAGTTAATCAAGAGGTTGAACGATCCAAATGGTTCAACTATAGAAAGAATGACCCTTGCAGCTTTATTGAAAAAAATATTAAAACATGTAGATTCAATTAGTAAACAATTAACTGGTTGTTAGGATAGGAGGAAGGAAGCCAGGGCTTATTACGAACATAAATTATCATATATAGCAGTAAAATATTTAAAAATTACAAAAGGTGATTTGTGCTCATTATTCACTGACCCACGCACAAATGCAAATCTTAGCCTCAATGCGAAGAGGTTTACTATTCATTGGTGCCACCAGCAAGAGATTAGGAGCTTTTTTGGGGATAGGTGGTACATGGTTTTTTATTTCCCACCATGGAACAGTTGTGAAGTTCCATAATATTTTCTTATGAAACTACATTATCAGTTCAGGGTATGTGCAGGATCATCATAGAAAAAATAGGTCCTTAAGTGGCAATAAAATTCAGAAAAATCAAAGTTAGGAAACTTGACGTAAATATTTAAATAAGTTATCTATATTATTTCAAAAATATATAAGAATAGAATTTGTAGAAAATTGAATGTAGTTTCTAAACTACTAGGTTTATTGAAAAAATTAAAAAATCTATTTGGTAAAAAATTGAAATTTCAATGTAGTAGTACTGAAATTTAAGGGAAAAAAATAAGTAGGTGTCTGCCTAACCACCCTAACCAAAATAAAATGATAATATTTTTTTATAATATTTTATATATAAGTAGAGGACTCATGTTCCAATGTGATACATATTTTTTTGTAATTTTTTTCCAAGTAAATAATTAATTATGAATATTTTATTACAACTTCTAGAAAATGTAAAAAAATTGTATGTCTAACCACCTTAACTTGGTCAAAACTTCATGAAATTCAATTCCTTTTTTTTAATCCTATAGTATGTGAAGCATAGAATATGACACATGTTTTGGATTCAAAAAAAATGATACTGTTTGAAAGTTGTAGATGTTTTACAATCAGCTTATTAATCAAGACTTTAGTCATAATTCAAATAGAAAATGAATAATAATTATTTATTAAATTCAAAGTAAAGCATAATTTATAATGGTGGAAATCTGAGAATCTCCTTTAAAAACCCTTTTCGTTTCATCAATTTTGGGTAAAAAAAAAGTCGTTAGCAACATGGGTCATCATATCACTTACATATCGCCACTTTTTGGCCCATCATGATTCTGCACATATCCTTCATCTTGAAAAAAATCCCAAATTATTTTGATATGAGGGAATTCTAGGGGAGAGGTGACGGATCAACACAAGATAGACCCAATGCACAATCGGATCCTATGCAGCAAGGGAGATGAACTCTCACTAGGCCGCCTCATGAGCACTTTGTTATCCCTTCCATCACAAAGGAGAGTGTCGACGTAGAGACTTTGCAAGCCATAAGCTCTTTGACCCAAAGTGTCATCTAGCATGACAACCCTATTCTACAATGCCATCTAGGGGAGTCTTTGAGTGGTGGGATTTGATCCCATTTGTGTCAATCTTGTGAGGTGAATTCTTCATATGGCCCCACCAACACTTAGGAAGCTGCTATGTAGGATCCATCTATAGCTATGGAGATGGAAAGGGCAACTGACATTTTGCATGAGTCTTATGGGATTCATAATCATGTAAAATTTAGCATGTTCATTGAATTTAATTTATTAAATTTTAATTTTGAAATGCAAGATTAACTAATTTAGTTTTATGATTTTAATAAAATTGTAGGGTCACGGTGATACTGAATACACCAACCCTACACCTGCTTATTTCTCCACTGAACCCACCATTGAGGTATGTAACTAGTAAACAATTATAAATTTACTACATGTTAATAGAATTGTAAATGGTATTTTAATATGTGATTTTGGATGTTGAATAGGCTAATATTTGAGGTTTTGAGGGAACACCTCCTAGTGCTAGTGGATTTAGTCAAACCTTCATGCAGGTAATAGAATAAAGAGTTTAACTAATGAAGTACATACTTTATATTCATATCATTGATTATGTTACATTGCACATCTTTCAAACTCAGAGCATTACTTCGCATTCCATAACTAATAACTAGATGTTGATAGATGAAAATTTCAACTACAATATAGTTGTTTAGAAAGTCAACATAACCAGCGATGCAATTACTTCACATAACATAAGTAATAAGTAGGAGCAGATTCCAATTGCCTTTGCTTGTCATGGCATTCCATGAGACCACTTTTTATTGAGGCATCTTTTCAAACAATTCACTTCCTTGTCTATGTTATGGATGCTTGTAAGGAATATATGAAAAAATAATAGTAAGCAATAGCATATACAAGGTAACGAGTTGTTTGAAAAAATGCCTCAAAGAAATGTAGTCTCATGGCAATGTGCATCACCATGAGACCCAATTTCTTTGAGGAATTTTTTCAAACAGGTCAATGCCTTTTCTATGATACCACATGTTCCATACATGTCTACCAAATAATTTTATCAAACAGTTCATTTCCTTGCTGCTATGGCTAAAAGCTTTAAAAAAGTGTTTTCCAAAAAACAATGGATGCTTGGAAAAAATCGGAAAAAATCTATCAAAGCATAATAGTAAGAAATAGCTCATAGACAAGGTTGTGAGTAGTTTGAAAAAATGCCTCAAAGAAATGTGGTCCAATGGTGATGGAATACTATTCCACCACCATGAGATCACATTTCTTCGAGGAATTTCTTCAAAGAGCTCACCACCTTTTCTATGATACCACATTTTCCATACATGTGTACCAAATTTTTTTATCAAACTACTCACTTCCTTGCTGCTATGGCTAAAATCCTAAAATAGGTGCTTTTCAACAAACTATGGATGGTTGGAAAAATTTCTATCAAAACATAATAGTAAGCAATAATACCATAGAGAAGGAAATGAACTATTTGAAAAAATGCCTAAAAGAAATGTGGTCTTATGGTGATGGAATTCCATGACATACATTTGTTTGTAATGGCATTCCATCACCATGAGACCCCATTTCTTGAGGAATTTTTTCAAACAATTCACTACCTTCTCTATGCCACCACAGTTATGGGCATGTGTAGGATCATCATGGAATAAATAGGCCCTTAAGTGGCAATAAAATTAAGAAAAATCAGAGTTAGGCAACTTGACGTAAAAATTTGAATAAGTTAACTATATTATTTCGAAAATATGTAACAATAGAATCTTTTGCAAATTGAATGTGTTTTCTAAACTACTAGGTTTATTTTTATTTTTAAGAAATCTTTTTTGTGAAAATTTGAAATTTCAATGTAGTAGTACTTAAGTTTCAGGGAACAACTAAGAAGTAGGTGTCTGTCTGACCACCCTAACCACAATAAAATGATAAAAAAAATTTATAATATTTTAGATATAAATAAAAGACTCATGTCCTGATGTGATGCATATTTTTCGTAATTTTTTTGCAAGTAAATAATTAATTATTATTTTTTTATTGCAACTTTAAAAAAATATAAAAAATCATACATCTGACCACCTTAACTTGGTCAAAACTTCATGAAATTCAATTTTCTTTTTTTAATCTTATAATATGTGAAGCATAGAATTTGATGCATGTTTCAGATTCAAAAAATGTGTACCCTTTGAAAGCTATAGATTTTTTTCAATCAACCTATCAATCGGGACTTTAGTCGTAATTCAAATAGAAAATGAATAATAATTATTTATTAAATTCAAAGTAAAGCATAATTTATATTGGTGGAAAGCTAAGAATCTCCTTTAAAAACCCTTTTCGTTTCATCTTTTGGTAGAAAAAAAGTCATCAACCACATGGGCCATCATATCACTTACATATCGCCACTTTTTGGCCCATCATGATCCTACACATACCCTTATCGTACATGTTTATGAAGGAATTTTATCAAACGGTTCACTGGCTTGTTGCTATGGGTAAAAGCCTAAAAAGATGTTCTTTCCAACAAGATAACTATCGGGAAAATAGTAAGCATGATTAATGCAAGATCATCAATCGAACACCATCAATTCATCTGGGTATTTCTGACCCAGCAACAACTGAGAAGACCACTTTCATAATTCAATCAAAAATTCCATTTTCATTGAACAAAAAATATCAATTTCATTGAGCCAACAAGGTTGTCAACAAGCCAACTCATCAATCCAGCAATCAATTGACTATACCAAATCCATTTAAACTATGAAACAATCTGCAACTCACACTACTCACTAAATTCCCATTCTTGACAACTTGAATTTCAAGGCAAAAAGACCACTACTCTCTCAATATTTCTTTTACCTGTTACCAAACCTTTAAATTATTGCAATCATCATATTTATATTGAAAACAAACCAGTTTACATTCACAAAACTTTAAACCAACTGATTTCATAACACTACAGTCTAGACTCCATTCTTGCACATATGAATCAACCTTTCTTAATCTCTCAAAGATAACAGTTTTCCCTTCAAACCATTTCCAAACACTTAGAAACCATTTACAAAATTAATAAAGCAGATTTAAATCGAACTCTAACATTTAAATCACTTTTTTCATCAGATTCACTGTTTTAGAAACCAAAACACCTTAAACCTTGTAGGTCACCAAACCCTTATATTGGGTGATTACTCTTTTGGTTTTTTTGTGTCAACATAAACTCATCACAAATTTTGAGACCCATTTCAGTCCCTTAAAACATACTTCAAAAGCAACAATACTTATTTTTGGAACAAACATTAGAAAGTTGGATTGAACATTGAAATGAGCCTCCAATTAGGCCAAAATAACAAAGGAGATATCCTTAAATCATTACCTAATCACCAATTGACTTGAAATAGTCTTAGTCCATGTCACAAAACTTAGGATTTCATCATTTTTAAAGATTGAAAGTCTCATTTAAATGCTGCCCCACAAAACCCTGATTTTGTGCTCGAAGTAAGCCCTGCAAATGAGGGTTTATTGGATTACCATATTCCATACCTCCTGCCACTTGGAAACTGCTTGAAACTCCTTTGAATAGGTCTTCTTAGTATTTATAATTCATCTCACAGCCTCTTAGAATACACTTTCATCCAATGTTCACTTGTAGCCATCAAATTCTTAACGAAAAACATTGTATTTTCTCTTGGAGCAGCAATCAAACTCAAATGCCTTTCACTCTCTTTTATCCTTGCACAAATCAACATAAATAAAACTTAAAACATCCTATCTGCATCTACTCCACTAATCTACAAGGCCTAGCTTCCTGGAGTAGAGGTCATTTACTCAATAGACTCTCAAAACCTCAATATTGAGGATAATAGACCAAGTTCAAGAAGTTTGACTCAAACAAGGAGTATATTCAATGGCTTCTCCTCAAAATGGATGTAAGTTAAAGCTAACTCTCTATACTACTTGAAAAAATGAAATACAAGACCCAAAACTACTGTACAGATTGTGCAACTGGAGAAACAATGAAAGAAAACTCTGAAATTTAAAAACAAGGAGCTTTATTTAGCAATATCTCTTCAAGAATACAATTGATTGATTTTTTCTCGACATTTACAGGCCTTTTAAAGAAGTTTCCATACTGTTTTAACTTCTTTTGATGATAAAATCCTTTCGTTTTCCCTCATGACTCTTGATCTTCAGTTACTTTGCTTTTTGTTGCATTTTCAATTTTGGACTTTTAGCATTTTCCAAATCTTTCTTTTTCCCATCTTTTACATCTCTAAGATTTTTGCACTCTTGATATTTTGACCTCCTAGAACCTATTTGAGACTTTTAAATGCAGCAAATACATTTACATTTGAAAGTTCCTTTTTTTACAAATTTGCCTTTTGGGTGTATTTTGAGGACAAGGTGCTCCTGCACCAATGATAGTCAGAAATATATAGTTTAATAAGTACTCAAAATTTTGTTCATTATCTCATACATTATAAGTCATGATGTGAATCACTATTGTAGTTTTTGTGATTGAATAATTGTTGTTTTATTTTCAGCTGTTGCAAGCATAAACACCTTTGAATGTGACGAGGGCAATGGAGATCAGTGTTTCATCTGCTATAGAATCCTTGATGGCTCTAACAGGGGAGGTATGAGGCAAATTACTAAATTTCAATTTACATTCATTGTTATAGATGTTAGTTAGTGAAAAATCAAACCATTATTGATTCATAGTTTAATTTCTATTTGGATGGTTTATACAGGGCTTCAACATGCCTCGGCATGAGCGTGTGAATATTTCCCTCATGGAGAGTGGTCATGAGATGGCAATAAGTGATTATTTTGTTAAATATATCATATTTTATAATATAATTTCTATATATTAATGTTTTTACTTATTATTGTAACAGATAAGACTTGACCAAGAAATAAACCATAGGAGGAGCACTAGGAGCACTCCTCGACCATAGAATAAATGATTGACAGACGTATCACCATCCAATTGATAGGCAAAGGGAAAGATTTTATTTTGAGAAGACAATGAAGAGCAAAGACTTTTGATTCCAGAGCCCTTTGTTGTACATGCCTACATGGAAATTTTGTACATATTTTGTATTGGATATATTTGACATTGTATGCCTATATGGCATTCTCGTAAGCCTATATGGCTATTTTGTACCTATATTTTATACTTATATCAACATATACTAATGTATTCCTACATGGTTATTTGGTTAATACAATTTTTTTTATCAATGGTGTCCATATTTACATTATAAATTCATGGTTCAATAGATATGAGTTATGTTTATTCAAGTATATACTTTACAACTTACATGTATACATTGTGACTTACATGTGTTCTAATGTATACTTTGCGACATACGTGTTTTCATGCGTATACCTTGTATTCGTGCATATACTTTGTATTTATTTGTATATACTATGTATTCGAGTGTATACTTCAAGGCTTACGTGTTTTTGAGTACTTGTGATCCCCTTATTCACATGTACATTCTTGAATTATTGACAAGTATATTTATTAATTGGTTATCCCTAGCATTGATCATTGTTGTCCTTCATGGTTTTTCTTGAATATTAATTGATTGATGCTAAACAACTTTATCTAAAAGAAAAAAACCATGTTTTCAATTGGTATTCCATGAAATGATTCATAAAAATATTCCAATATATTTAATCCTCTGATTGAAACAACTCAATTAAGCAAAGGATTTATAATCTTCACGACACTTGCAAAACATAATATTCAAAGTAGATGAAGTTGTTAACTTCTTGACACATTATCATACAAACATTTATCTTGAATAGTCTTTGAACATTTTCACAGCATAATCCTCATAGTGTAAAATGAATTGTTATGTTCTTGATCTGTCACCATACAAACAAGTCAAAATATTTATATGTCAAATTTTTGCAATATTATTTCTTGTATAGGAAATGGACTCGGGAGAAAGCAAGTTATAATTTATAATACAAATAAGAAATGGACTCAACGATATCCTAGACCCCCAAATAGGTTTGTTTAACAAAGAAACGCCCTTTCAATCACTCTTCCAATTGAAAAACACCATTGGGCAGCATTTACCAGTCTACAAATCCACAAAATCCACAATTTTTAGGGTGTCATTGGCCCTCTAACCCCACTATCCTCTAAACCCTCACTTTTCACAAATTTCACTAGGGTTTATTGAAAAACCCATATCCAAACTTCATACAACCTCAAAACCTCTGCCAACACTCTTCATTTTGCCTACACAAACTTAATTGACCACCAAATTATGTTTCCCCCTGACTTTACACACTTTTACTCCTTCAAACCTCTCTTTTTCATTCAAAACCCCTCTTTTCCCAACTAGGGCATCATGCCATAACATAATTTTGACCTCCCCTATCCTTTCAAACCTTTTGAAAACATGAAAATCCACAACCTCACCCTATTTCCAACCTATTCTAACTTATTCTCAAGAAATTTCTTCTTTTCACCTCTTCTAGCCTTGCCTTTTCCAATGCTATTATTTTATTCCTACTTACATCAGGACCATTACACCAAGACACAACTTGAACAATAGGTGGAATGACCTATTTCAACATATTTGGTGCAGGAGCACCTTGGAACAAAAGTTATCAATCTAGGTTGAATAGGAGTAGACTATAGGTGTGAGTAATTTTTGTCATTAAATAAGGTCAATAAGAACATTTTCCATTGTAATAAGACATTTTGGATGGTTTTTAGGTGATTATAAGGTATAGTTTACAAATATTGTAAAAATAATGCAAAATTATCAAGTTGAGCACAAGATGTAAAAATTGCTTAAAAAGTTGCAAAAAATGGATTTTGGGGAATACATTTATAGTTATAGAATTTTAAAAGTCTGTTATAGGAATTAGCATAGTTAGAATTAGAGGAATAATTATAAATAAGGTGAAAAGGCATCGATGTAGATTGATTTTTGAAGTTGGAAGGAAAGTAAATAAAGATAGCATTTATTTTTCCACAGATTTTCTATAATTCCATCTTTTATCAGTCTTGTACAACCCTTGCAAAGGGAGATTGATCCAATTTTTTCTTGATTTCCTTAAGTTGTGTGAGTTAGCTATTATTTTCTTTTCATTTGACCCTTTAATACTGTTTTGGGTAACAGTTTGATTAGTTTCTTTGTGACTGGCTAGAATACCCTGTTTTAAGGGTTTGTAAGTTTTAAAAAATGGTAAGTTGACCCATTCCTCACACTATGGTCACTTTAATTCAAGGAATGGGTCTTCATCATTAGGTATTAGGTGTGTTAATGTTGGAGAAGTGCAGGGGAGGTCAAGAATTGTGTTGGGCATGAAGCCCTGGCATGGAAATTAGAGTTTTCCAAGTGGAATGGTGAGGTTTTGTTATGGAAAAGTGAGTAAAAGGTTGGGACAGTGTTATTTCTTGATTAATTAAGCACAAGTAGAGTTTTTTAGACCTGATTGAAGTGTTTTTTGAGTTGGGTGTGATTTGGATGTGTTTTTTTCAATAAACTCTAGGTTTTTGGCTTAAAATGAGGGTTTGGGGTTTAGGCAGTTTGGTTAATGAAATTATGACAAATAATTGTAGATTCTTTGGTTATGACACATGTCAATTTCTGCCCAATTAAGTTTACTTTTTTTGGAAATGATTTGTGAGTGGTCTCTTTGTAAAACAGACCTATTTAGAGGTCTAAAATGAAAGCGTAGAAAGCTTGATTTGTTGAAATTACTTCAAAGAAACCTAAAGTGGTTTGTAAACATGTTATTGTGTGCCCTTATGGGGTTTTGAAATGGTTTAGGTCTTGGTCTAAAAGTATATCATTGACGAGATAAACTCGATTGAGTCAATTTGTAGTGCTAGAAGGAAGAGTGTAGTTTTGATGAGATGAAGAGGTTTTGAGAGTTTTGTGACTTGCAATGATCATCTGCTTTTTGTGTGGAAAAATAAGACTTCTCAACTGTCATGTGCAACTTTTCAATTGTCAAGATTTATTTTTTTATTGTAGATCTAAAGCTTGAAAAATTTGGGTCAAAAGGGTTTCTAAGATTATGCTTTCATATGAGGGTTTTGTAGAGGAAATTTTTTAGATGAATTCTTGAGACAAAACATACCTCACCATTGGATCCAAGATGGCCAAGAGATGAAAATTCATATATAACTTGACCTATTTTGGCCATGTTGAAAAAATTTAATGAAATCTTCTCCCTTTCCTTAGTTGTATGGTTGTACCATTGTTTGTAGAATAAAAAAATATATATATAAAGTAGTGGGTGGGCACAAGGTTCACAAACCCATACCCAGCTCTTCCCCATCAGTACCGTAGTCAAGGTACTACAGGGTAAACCCACAATACCTATTTCCACCACCATGTTAAAACATTTAAGAAGGTTTAAATTAAAACTGTCAACCTCTTATTAGATAAGTTTTAAACTTTAGAATTTATTTTTAGGTTTTAAATTTAAATGAGTTTTAAACTACCAGCTACCCCACTTTATGAACTTTTAAAAAATTAAATTGATTTGAATAATGAAGTTGGTTCCATAGTGCAGGATTTTAGATTTTCAAAAAATTAAAATTAAATTTGTTTCAATAAGCAAGTGGGGTCTACCTAAGATCTGCATATATAGCCAAATTAGACATTTTTATTTCAAATAGGAATGAATTTAATCCAAGATGTTGGATTTTCAACTTCTTATACTCGTTAAAAAGGTATTTCTGCGTACTACATAGTGATATAGGTTTGGTTCCTTGATTTTTTAGTTTTGATCAATTTTTGGGACCTAGAAGTCATAAATTCTTTATTTCACTATTTTGAGAATTACTTTTGCAAATGGAATCAATTTTTTGATTTAGAATAGACATTGGAGAGAATTTACATCATACTACATAATGGATATGTTGACAACACAATGGTAGACAACTAAGAGGGGGGTGAATCAGTTGTCACAGAATTTCAAACTTATTAAAATTATTAACCATTAATCTCATATATGATTATTAACAGTGAAATCATGAATCAACAACACACTAGAAACACACATAACACCAATATTTTTTGCGCGGAAACCATGTTAGGGGAAAAACTATGGTGGAGGTTAATCCACAAGTTATACCCTGTTAGAAGTATAAGAGAAATGAATAAGGAATGCACATGCATTTAGGCACACTACTTAGAGCTCACTGCTCAAAGGAAGACTCATTGTCTTACATAGAAAATTTAGATTAATTCCATCTGGAGAACTTGAACTGAGAAAGTAGCATCTCCTAATGCCTAAGTACAATTTTCGTTAAGAACATGAACACTTCTTCACTCTTCTTCACTCTTCTTCACACTATTTTATGCTTTCGAATGATATGAACCTTATTCACACATAGCATTCACATATTTCACATCTCTTTGACTTTCATGATTTTTTGCACTTCTCAAATGAAGAAACAATCACTTATATATATCCACAACAAGAAATTACAATGCTTCATGTCGGCTTCAACAAAATAATAGAATGAATATAAATTGTCAGCCCAAAACAATAAAGATTATTAATGTGCATCAACCAAGGTTAGCCACGACATAATAGAGACCTAAAACAATGTCCTCAAAAACAAAACACCTTCAATTATTCTTCCTCAGAAATCCACGACATGCTATAATCACTCTGTCGGCTTTGAACATGAAAAACATGAACACGCAAAATAAAATATCAGATCACGAGCACAATGATCAATGCGGGTGTGCAACATAGATAGAACATGATCTAGAAACATCCATAAACAATTCAGGAACATACACAACAACTTAGGTTACCAGATATCCATTATCTTCTTCCATGAACACCATTTTCAGTACCAAAATATATGTCAGAATACAAAAACTCATAACTTGCTCAAATCTTCATCCGCACCTCTAAAACTTATGAAGTAGAAACTACATACATCTATAAAAATTCCTTTAATCCACAACATCTCACCATCAACATACTGAACTTTCCAACACACTGATCTTCACTGCTTCATAGGCAACTTGTAACATATTTTATTACAATTTTCTCAATATCCTCAACATATACAGTCTTAAAGACATTAATGCTAATAGTTTTGACATCGATGAAAACCACATATCAGTAATACAACCCCAACATCCAACACTCTCCCCCTTTGGAATTGATGGAAACACATGATGTGAAAAATACCATCAACACAACTAACTCTTCTCCAACAATCTCTCCCTTAGATATTGCTCTTCTCTCCCTTTAACATTACTTTTCTCCCTCTTTTCTTGTTAATTCTTCCATAGTTTTTCACATTCCTCTTCTCCCCCTTTGACATCAATGGAAAAGGTACACAAGATCTGAACCACATATCTAAATCATCTGACTACTCCCCCTGAGTAGAAGCCACCACAACATCAATCTGGATCAAGATATGACTATGAATGCACAAACTGATGCAAAGGATATGCATCTTAGTTATAATTAGGAGGGGTAATCACCCCTAACTTCCATTTGAGGTACTCAAAATTATCCTTAGGAAAAGGCTTAGTAAAGATGTCTTCAATCTGTTCCTTAGCAGGCACATACTCCAGTCTGACTTCCTTATCACTCACTTTGTCTCTCAAAAAGTGGTACTTGATAGATAAATTCTTGGTCTTTGAATGCAACACTAGATTCTTAGAAATGTTTATAGCACTTGAATTATCATAGAATACGACAATAGTTCATCATACACAACTCTGATATCTTTCAGCAATAGCATCATCCATAATACTTGAGTATAATTGTTAGTAGCAACAATGTATTCTGCCTCTATAGTAGACAAAGAAACAACATTCTACTGTTTACTTAACCATTAAATCAACTTCTTCCCCAAGAAAAAAACACCACCACTAGTACTTTTCTTGTCATTCACATCTCCTACCCAATCAACATCAATAAAGGAACTTAAAGTAAGATCATCATCTTTAGGATACCATAGGCCAAAATTAACTGTTCCCTTCAAGTATCTAAAAATTATCTTCACAACAGTCACATGATATTCCTTAGGATCGGCTTGAAATCTAGCAACAATGAATACAAAATTCATGATGTCTGGTCTAGTTTGAGTCAAATAAATCAATCCACCAATCATTGATCTGTATCTAGTTTGATTTACCTTTGGAGAATCATCATCTTGTGTCAAATTACATTCGGTCACCTTGGGTGTACCAAATAGCTTTGAATCTTCCATACCAAATTTTTGTAGTAATTCTCTCACATACTTGGACTGAGATATAAATATTCCTTTATCTAACTAAGTAATTTGTAATCCCAAAAATAATTTCAATTATCCAATCATTGACATCTCAAACTCATTTTGTATCTAATTAGAAAAATTCATGCACAAACCATCATCTCCTCCAAAAATGATATCATCAACAAAGACTTCCACTAACAAATCTTTATCATCATCAATTTTGAAATACATATTACTATCAGCAGTACCTTTTTTAAATCCAAGCTTCAAAAAATAGTTGTCCAATTTAGCATACCAAGCTCTAGGGGCTTGTTTGAGTCCATACAATGCATTCTTCAATCGAAATACCATATCTCCCTGATCAATCAATTGAAATCCATTAGTTTGATCAATATACACCTCTTCAAGTATAGTTCACCATTTAGAAATGCTGACGTGACATCCATCTAATAAAATTTGTAGTTCTTTTAAGAAACATAAGCAAGAAATAGTATCATAGCTTCAATTCTAGCAATAGGAGCAAAAGTTTCTTCAAAGTCAATTCCTTCCATTTGAGAGTATCCTTTGCATATCAGTCTTGCTTTGTTTTTGATAACTTCACCTTGTTCATGCAGTTTATTTCTAAAGACCCATTTGGTTCCAATTACATTTTTGTCTTTAGGTCTAGGAACAAGAATCCATGTATTATTCTTCTCAATTTGTTGTAGTTCTTCTTTCATTGCTTCAATCAAATATTCATCTTGGTAGGCTTCATTGAAATTACTTGGCTTAGTCTTTGAAATCAAACAATATTCTTTTGAAATTCTTCTCCTAGTTTGGACACTTTTGTTTGTATCTCCTATAATCTTATTTTTTGAATGATTTAACCTCACATACCTTGGAGTCTTAGAGTGTTCTTGAATTTCAGCCTCTTGTGATCTCTCTTTTGTGCTCTCACTAGTCTCTCCTTCTTGATCTTCTTGATTCACCAAAACGATTTGAACTTGATTTAAAGTCAGAATTTATTTCTACTATCATTTTGATCATCAAAATTATATGCACAGGTTCTCGAGTGTCTACAAATATCTTTATCAACCTTAAAATTTGCACTTTCAACCATTTTCTTCAATCTCTTATTGTAACACCGATAGGCCTTGCTCTTAGTAGATTAACCAAGAAAGATTCCTTCATCACTTCTAACATAAAAATTCCCTATATAATCATCTCTTTTGATATAGCACTTACTCCAAATGATTTTGAAATATCTAATAGTAGGCTTATGACCAAACCATAGCTCAAAAGGAGTCTTACCAGAATTACCTTTGATTTTTACCTGGTTGAGGATATAAACTATAGTACTTGCAACTTCTCTCCAATAGAAATGAAGGACATTTCCTTCAAGTATCATAGTCCTGGCAGCATCTAGAACTGTCTTGTTCTTCCTTTCCACAACTCCATTTTAATGAGGGGTTTGCGGTGTAGATAGTTGTCTCTTTATCACATGTTCTTCGCAAAAAAGAATCAAACTCACTAAAAGTGAATTTACCACCTCTATCTGATCTCAGACACTTAATCTTCAGACCTGTCTTTTTCTCAACCATAACCTTAAAGATCTTGAACTTTTCTAGAGCTTTAGATTTTCCCCTTAAGAAAGTAACCCACATCATCCTAGAGTAATCATCAATAAGCAACATGAAATACCTATAACCTTGCAGACTTCTGATTCTAATAGGACCACACAAGCCAGTATGCACAAGCTCCAACAATTCATTTGAACAATGTTGTTTTCTCCAAAATGAAATTCTAATTTTTTTTCCTAACTAACATTCCTTGCATATGGCATTAGTAGGCTTCACCAACCTAGGAAGATCTCTCACATCCTATGAGGAACTTATCTTGATAATATTGTCAAAGTTTACATACAACCAACCCTCATCAACTTGAGCAATCATACAACTTTTACTAGCAGCATTCAGATGAAAGATGTTACCTTTTTTTTTTGTACCAAAAGAAATCACATTTCCAGAACTTCCCAGTATGCTACACTTTTCATCTTTGAATTGAAGATTGTATCCCTTATCAACCATATATCCAACACTCAGAAGATTATGCTTAAAACCTTCAACATAAAGAACATCATCAGTATTATGCTTACCATCAAAAGAAATACGTCCTCTGCCATGGATTATACCACCATTGTTATCACCAAATCTTATGGGTAAGTGCAAGAAGTTAAGTCCATGAAATGTGGGAGTTTTTGCCTTAGCCAAAAAAATGAATTCGACATTGCAAAAACAGGATCTCATTTAGGTTCGGGTTCTCGAGCCTAAAATAAAAAAATGAGATCTCGTTTAAAATAGGATCCCATTTTTTTAATGGGATCCTGGTTTTTTAACGGGATCCCATTTTTTTATCGAGATCCCAATTTTCAAAAAATGAGATCCCATTTTGAAAATTTTCCAAAATGGGATCCCATTTTGAAAATGTTTTTGGAAATTGTCCATTTTTGAAAACTTTCCAAATGGAAATTTTAAAAACAGGATCCTGTTTTAGAACGGGATCCCGTTTTTTAAAATATTAGTTTTTGGTCGGGTTTGTGCTTTGTTTTTTGGTTCGGGAAAAGCATTGGAAATCCAAACCTATGCCTTCAACCTGGTTTGACCCACAAGTTGAAGGTCCTAACAATGTCAGAGAAAAATACTGAGTTTGGACATATGGTTGATGACCTTTTTTGCAAAATTTTCTGACAAATTAAAACCCATTTTAGATGAGACAATGCAGATTCCAAATATGTTATTTTTTTTACAATTGGATTATTTTTTCTATTTTTCAATTAATTTCTGATGAAATGGGTCCATAAACTTTAAATATCAAGGTTTTTTACTGTTTTAATAACTTTTGATCAACATAAAATTTTAAAGAACGGATTGCACAAGAACAAACTTGAGACAATTATTTTAAAAAAAACAAAAAATGATAAGTTTAGGTCATCTTATGCGTGTCGTACACGACGATTTTTCAAAACGACAAATATGCCTAATAAAAATTTAACAAAAAAAAAATCAATAAAAACCTACCAAAAAAATATCGAAAACAAGGTTCAGTGAGTCACAAATCTTTTCCCAAAAGGATTTAGAAAAATACGATAATTTAGGTCAAAATATGGATGTTGTACACATGCATGGTATGGTAAAAAAAAGTGACTTTTAAAAAGTGGTGTTTAGAAATGCCTATTAAAACTCAATTTGTACAATCTAGGTATTGAAATAAATTACATATTTGGAAACTAGACTTTGAGTACTACTTTTTTTTATTAGTGACTTTTTAGAAGATTCCATCTCTAAGTGCTTCAAATTTTAAGGTCAAATGTATCAAATTCTAAAAATCAGGGAAAACACTTCCACTTTTTTGCCAAAAAGTGGACTCAACTTCTTGCTAGCACCCTTACAACACCACCATTATACTTTTCCACGCTTACAAATTTTATTTTATCACCTATCATGTGATGTGAACATCCACTATCAATTATCCATTCAACTTTTTCTTCAACTCGAGCAGCTAGGGCTTTCTCCACTTTTGTACAACTAGTAGATTCAATAGACATGGGATTATTTTCCTTGATAGCAATAAACACAAACTCATCTTCACTTACATTTCCTTTGTAAGATTCATCATCTATCACACCTTAATCAGCAACATAATAGCATTTCTTATGAAATTTAGGCTTGTAAGGTCTTGGCTTAGGAACTCTTTCTAGACACCTTGAATTAAAATGACCTATCTTATTGCAAGAAAAATATTTTATACACAATTTTCCCTTGTACTTACATTCTCCTCTGGCTCCCCTTTTGACACTAAGTGCTTCAATCTCATTCAATTATCTTTCTTCTTCTTCAATCTGTCTCATTTCTTCCTCTTACCTGAATACCTTTCTAGAGGAACTTTCACCCGGATCATATCTTTGTTTGTCTCTCCCGGAAGTAGTGGCTTTAAGTGCAGATTTTGTCTTAGGAAGGGCATCACCAAATTCACTCAACTCAAAATCAGTAAGTTTACCAACCAACATATCTTTGGTTACATTTATCATAGTCAAGAGCTCTTCAATAGTTGTAGCTTTAACTTTGTATGTAGCAGGAATAGATCTAAGTAATTTAGCAACAATCTCTGGTTCATCTAATTGTCCACCAACACATTTGATGCCACACACAAGTTCATTCACTCTTTGCATGTAAGTAGCTATATTTTCATCATCACTCATTTTCAACATTTCATGTTTCCCTTTCAAAATTTGTTACTTAGCAATCTTTACATTTGCATTTCCTTCATACAATTTCCAACATTTTCTAGATCTCATAAGAAGTCTTTAGTTCCATAAAATTTATCATCTCAGAATCAATCAAGGAACTCAACAATGCTTCCTTAGCTCTTATATTATATTCAGCATCCCTAATCTCAACAGTAGTAGTAGGACCATTCTAAGG
The DNA here is from genome assembly GCA_007115665.2 of Sequoiadendron giganteum. Classification (NCBI taxonomy): domain Eukaryota; kingdom Viridiplantae; phylum Streptophyta; class Pinopsida; order Cupressales; family Cupressaceae; genus Sequoiadendron; species Sequoiadendron giganteum. The sequence continues at coordinate 103,692,867 of VCHN02000014.1, forward strand.
AATAACATACCTATTACTTGTAATGTTCCAGTAGGATTCACCAATGCACTTCAAATGACACTCCATTCTAGCTTTCCACAGAGAGTAGTTTGTTCCATCAAATCCTAGACTATCCATCCTGTATGTCACCATCTCAGATCACCTCAAGCTATTAAACTTCTTCCAAGGAACCTGCTCTAATACCAATTGTTGGAAACACAAGGGCAGAAAACTAAGAGGGGGGGTGAATCAGTTATCACAAAATTTCAAACTTATTAAACTTATTAACCTTTAATCTCATATCTAATTATTAAAAGTGAAAGAATGAATCAACAACACATCAGAAACACACATAACACTAAGACTTTTAATGTGGAAACCCTGTTAGGGGAAAAACCATAGTGGAGGTTAATCCACAAGTTATAACTTGTTAGAAGTATAAGAAATGAAAAAGGAATGCACATAGATTCAAGCACACTACCTAGAGCTCACTTCTCAAAGGAAGACTCACTATCTTACATAAAAATTTTAGATTAAATCCATTTGAAGAACTTGAACTAAGAAAGTAGCTTCTTCTAATGCCTAAGTACAGTCCCGGTTAAGCACATGAACACTTCTTCACTCTTCTTCACTCTTCTTCACACTATGCTCTTCTTTCAAATGATCTGAACCTTATTTGCACATAGCATTCACATACTTCACATCTCTCTTCCTTTCATGCTTTTTCACACTTCTCAAGTGAAGAAACAATCACTTATATATATCCCCAACAAAAAATTGCAATGCTTCATGTCAGCTTCAACAAAATAATAGAATGGATGCAAATTGTCAGCCCAAAACAATAAAGATTATTTATGCACATCAACCAAGGTTGGCCATAACATAGTAGAGACCTAAACTAATATTCTCAAACAAAAAACATGTTCAATTATTTTTCCTCAAAGATCCACAACATGCTACAATCACTATGTCGGCTATGAACACGCAAGAGAAAATCTTGGATCGTAAGCACAATGATTAATGCAGATGTGAAACATAGATAGAACATGATCTAGAAACATCCACAAAAACTTCAAGAACATACACAACAACTCAGATCACCAGATATCCATTATCTTCTTCCATGAACACCATTTTTAGTACCAGAATATCTATCAGAATGCAAAAACTCATAACTTGGTCAAATCTTCATGTGCACCTCTAAAAATTATAGAATAGAAACTGCATACATTTGTAAATAAACCCTTTAATCTGCAAGATCTCACCATCAACATACTGAACTTTCCAACACACTAATCTTCACTACTTCAGAGACAAACTGTAACATATTTTATTACAATTTTCTCAATATCCTTGACATATGCAGTCTTAAAGAAATTAATGCTAATAGTATTGACATCAATGACAACCACATATTAGCATTACAACCACAACATCCAACAGGATCAAGTTGATTATCCGTTTTCTAGTGTAGAGAGTGTACATGGTACTTTTTTGTCACTTGTAGGAGCCTAAAATTTAGGGTGTGATTGTATGCGCATCTAGACGAGTCAAGATGTAAAACCTTGAGGTAGTACATGTTTTCTATGATATTTATGATGGTATAGTTGATTATCAGTTTGGTGCTTCTTGGTATAAGTTTATAGGTATTTTTCATAGTTGAAATTTTATGATGATAGGGACATAGGCTTTCTTTAGTTTTGAGGACATGGTTTGACACAAATAGAGACTTGAATTCTCATATGGGTGATAGTTGAGTGTAGGTACGATAATGGCTATGGTTATGGTGTCATGGGTATGTAGGTAGATTTATGTATTAGCATCACATGATCATGTATGTGGTTGTTTGGTTGTGATATGGTTTGGTGTTAGGAGGTTGTTCATATCTCCTTGATGCTTATTTGGTTCCTTGAATATGGTTACTCATTTGTGGACATGTTTGGAAAATCAGATCCGTGGTTGATTTTGTGTTTAAGTCTTGATTTCTACAAGATTATCTTATTTAATATTTTGGTTTCTAGGTTACTAATGTGATGATGAGTTATGCTTCATTGTTTTGATCATGAGTTATGCAGGTGTGTGGGTTGGCCACTTATTTATTTGAAGTAAGATGAATCAGATGTGGACTATTTATATCCACGAGATTGATTTAGAAGTAATGTAGATTTTTTTATTTTACGTTGTCTTTTTTTATTACACGTGTATTGGTATGCTGCTTTGGGATGAGAAGATGGATGATTAGATTACCTGTTTAGTTAGATGATGGGACTTGTAGCATGTTTTTTTATCATGATGTCATGATATCTTGTAACATTCATTGTTTATACACTTTTAATTAGAGATTTTGATAGTGATTAATTGGTGGTGTTGGATTGGTTTGTGATGGTTCAATAGAGGTTGTATGTATCTTATTGGTTTGGACATCTTGGTTTCACTTGTTCTCTAGAGTTGTTGGGATTGTAGTTGAGTGTTTGTGGACATGGATGATCTTCCTGGATGAGATGATTATCATGTGATTAGAGATGTGGTTTCTTGATTTAGATTGTTTTGGTATTATGTCATGGTTTACTCTTGATATTATTTTATAGACCTGTTTTACATGGTACATGTTCTCTTAAGACCAAGATGTATGCATTGATGCACATGATCTCCTAGCAGAAGATAGTTAGATTGTGATTTAATGATAGGGTCTTGATTCTTTAGATGGAGCTTTGATATTGATCTTGGTGGTTCTCTTGGTATTGAGTACATTGGTCATTTTCTTGGGAGATTCATGAGTATTTTTTGTTACATTTGGAGCTTGGCATTCATTAATCGATTGGAGGTGCTCATGGATACTTAGAGACATAGGTGAGGCTAGATTTTTCTTGAAATTAGAGACATTTTCTTGAGATGAGTACTCTTTGGAGGTTTCATTAGGAAGATCGAGGAGCTTTCACTTGGACATGGACATGAGTTCATGATGCACCTATAGATGAGATTGTTCTTGGGGTGAGTCATGATGACTTGGTTATCTTGGAGGAGCATTCTCATTCCCCACTCTTGGTCTACTCTACAATTTGTCATTTGAGAGGTATTCACCCATTATTTCTTACATATGCGTTATGTTTTGTGCTTTGATTTCTCATGAGAATGAGTTGATTTGTGTTGTTTGATTTTGAGAGGCTCATTTGAGGATTAGTTAGCATGATTTTATATTTCTTTATCTTTCATATATGTGGATCTTGAGCTATTGATAGTTAGTTTTGGGGGATTCATTTTAGGAATGTTTGACATGGTTATCTCCTTGTGTATTTGAGTTTATGATATCATTTATTGATGAGGATTGTTAGGAGACAACTGTAGACATCCAAAAATAACATTATGCATTCCGCTTTAACTAACATCGTGCATTCAGTTCTTCTACTAATCAATTAAAGCAATTTATTGATTTAATCCTAAGGTTCATCAAGCTTAATTAAATAAATCAAATTATTTAATTAAGTTCCTAAGGTTATTCTTATTTGATTTAATAAATCAAACTAATTTAAAATCAAATATCAAATCCCTAAAATCCCCCAAGTTAATTAATCTAAATTTAATTAACTTTTAATCACAATTACCATTCTCTAGCTTTTGACTCAACTAGAGTCAAATCTAAACTCCTAACTAACCCACCCACTTGCATCAATAAATCAATTTATTGATTTATTAAAAAGGCTTATTTTCCTTCAATAACTCTCATCTTTGACTTTTTTGGACAAAGATTATTCCCCCCAAAACCCTCAACAACATGCATTTATTGACATTTTTCAAATTTGAATGGGCACATTGACCAAAACTTGCACAAGCTTTGGCCAATCCCATTATGACAAATGTCTCTATCCTATTGGATGGGATTTAGTCCCACATTGCCTAATTTTGGCCTCTTTTCTATTAACTTTTCCTATAAATGCAAGGCATTTTCTCTCATTTCTACAACGGCCACATATCCAAGCATCTACACTATAGGCAACTTGAGTTCAAGCATCTCATTGTCTATCATATCACCAAGCTTATCAAGGATTGGGAAAAGGCTCTCTCACATTTTCATGGAGGGCACCAATCCACCATAGAATAGGTTGTATTTCATTTCTTCTTTGCATGCTTGAGTTGGTTTTATCAATTGTTTGAAGGAATGAGTTATATTATTCTATGAGGATGGTTGAATCTGTACAATCCAATGTGTAAGATTTTGGCATCCTACAACAACTATTGGGTTGATTTCTTGATTTTGGATGGTTACTTTGATTTTTATATATTCTTGGTTAGAGAGGCTTACATCCATGTTGGTAGTATTACATGATTCATATGTTGTTCTTGATCTATGAGATTGAGTGGTTGGGTGTTGTTGAGGCTTTTCATTTGGGGTTGTTAGGAGATCATATTTGACATAGTGTTTCACTTTTGAGGTGTTGGTAGGACATGTTATGGTTTATGAGTTTTCTCTCTTCATTTTTTAGTTCCTTCCTAGATGTTCATGTTCATATGATTTAGGAGGATGGTGGTGACATATAGTGAGAGAGTATGCAACTATTTGGGTTGCATTTGTGGATCATTGCTATTGCACTTGGTACTTCATTTCTGATCATTTATCACACATTGATATAGTGTTGATTGGTAGACTTAATATGCTTGGACATTACCCATACAGTTGGAGTTCCTATATATGTATGTTCTTCATTGATAGGTTTGATACAGGGAGCTTGTGATTACAGTTTGTGGGTTGCATATGTTGTTAGCATGAGTTTACTGATGTTATTGACATCTAGGAGGTATAGATGGTTGTATGTATTAGAAAGTGTTGTGGATGCTATTTTCGATCATGTGGGTTTTTTTTTATTTGACAATAGCTTGGTTAGATCCTTTGTTATCACTTGTATTTGATGGTTGTGTTCTTGGATTGGTACATCTTCACCATGGCACGTTGGAGGATGAGAGGATTTCATGCTTGAGATGGTGGTGACTTTGGTTTTATTGTAGGTATCTTGATGAAGCACGATAGCATGCTAAAGATTCATGTGGTTAGATGTATGGCTATGATGATTTATTTCATTGATTGATATTTTATTCAATGTATACAAAAAGTGGGATAATATTGGGATATAGTGTTGTTTCCCATTACATAAAATGTTATATTATAATTCTATAATTGAATAATTATTTAGTTATGATGCACCTAGGTGGTATGGTTAATCACACTAGGTAATTATTTGGGTACCACTTGTATGCTGTATTTTAACATTATGTTATTATTTAATATAAGGGAGAAATGGGATAATAATTTAATATTGAGGAAATATTTAAAAAGTGAAAACTTAGTACCCAATATTAAATAAAGGGTTAGTGGTTTTGTGCTCACGTGGTTTTATCTTACCAATTGGTTGTATTTGTGTGAGCTTGAATCTATAAAATAAAGCACATGTTTAGTGGTTAAGGTTGGTTGGATGAGTGGCTAGTCATTATTGAGTCTTTCTGATGAGTGTATATGTGAAGTATGGAATGGGATGTGTGGATTCATGCTTGGACATATGGAGAATGTATTGGAGAGGCTTGATTTTTTAGAGGTATTTATTGTAACTCTTGTATTTCTTTATTGTTGAATAATAAGATGGAGTATGGATGCGTTTAGAGGCTAGATTTTTCCCTCTTGAGAGTTCTCCCAGGGTATGTTTTTTGTTATTTTATGGTTTGTCTATTTGATCTATACACTATGATTACTTCCACGCATGTTTTTCTCTCTTGGGGTTATGAAGGAAATGGATTAAGATTGTGGGTATTCATGCATTATTTCCTAACTATAGCTTGAGTTTATAACCAAAATACTACCGACATAACCAAAATAGATACAATCACCAAATCTCACAAAAGTACATATAAAATAAGAAGTTAATAGATATTCATAATTCCTGTCTAGTTCTCTAGAATGTTAGAATAAAAGAGAAGAACACACATAAATTTACAACATCATATAAAAACTCTATTTTTTCAATAAAAAATATAGGAATTGGAAACTCTACAAAACTAAACTTTGGTACATTGTTTAAAGTATAAAATAAATGAATAGCCATTTTTTTAAGATACACTCTAAGCTATCAAAGTTATAATTGCAAAAAAAATAAAAAAATCTAGTGATTTTAGAGATGGGCAAATATAAAATGATAGAATTACATTAGGAGTCTAAAAAAATTTACAACAAGAGTGAAAATTCAAGATACGTGGTGAGATTATATAGATTAGGGAGAGGTTGAAGGTGGAAAAACCAACCAATAGGAGTGGCCACCAAGTAGTCTAAATATAGCAAAGAATCTTTACTAAATAATAAATGGAAAGCCCCTCATGGTGACACCTCATAATGCCCACTCACCTAATTAAACTCATTTTATTAAGAAAGCTTAATAAAAGTGTAAAAAAAATCTAGGACTAAACATAAATAAATAACTAGAAAAATAAATGCTAACTGATTAAATTTATGAACTTTAGAATTCCAATGTCGAGAGATATTTTCCCAAAAATGTAAGGCATGTTCTTTCAAACACTACAATTACTAAATAAATTTTATAAAAAATAAGATAGAATCCTTAGGGTTAATGCATTTCTTAATATAAACTAGATTTGCAAACTTGGTCTATGTAAAATATTCACAATTTGTATACTAAAGAAAGACTAATTCATTGTGATTATGTGAATTTATAGTAAATTATATATTTATTTTTTTGAATGTATAATTTTTTTTAACTCTTTTGAAAAATAGAAAATAAATTCATACTATAACATATTTTGATGATTTATAATCTCTAATTTATTTATATAAAATTTAAAGTACTATTTCTATTAAATATATATTTTAAAGAGAGTAAAATACAATTTTAATATTACATATAAAATAATATTATGAAATCTAAAATCAATATATAATATATACTTTCCATATGTATTATATTTATAATTATTAAGTAAATAATCATACCATTCCAATAACTATTTAATATATAATTAATTAATTAAATCTTTAATTTTTAAATTGTGTATCAATTAAAAAAATCGGTATACAATTTGAAAATATTTTTTTAAACATATATAATAATAAAAAATAATTTGATTAGGAGAAAGTTAAAACTCATAATTATTAGTAAAAAGAACAAAGAACTTTTGTATTTAAAACAAATTATACTCTGCTAATAGGAAGCCCTTGAAGAAAAGGGTTTACACTCATGTTTGGTGGGTCTATTTGAAACACTCTATAAAACACCACAAAATTTATTGAGACCAAACAGATTTTATTGAGACTAAGCGATTGTGGAGGTCGATATCTGCTCTGAGCTGCGCTTCTCCACTGTTTATATGATTTCTGTTATTAGGTATTATTTTATAATTACTTTTAAAGTATACCAATTTTCAGTTGAATCGTGTTGTAGTTTTTGGGTTAATATTGTGGTTCTGTATTTTGTTGTTTCAGTATTTTAAATTTTTATTATTGTGCTTTTTAAGGTTTTGAATTTTTGGTACATTATATTTGTAAACTGTTGTAAGCATATCATTATTATCAATTATGTCTGTTAGTTTATACTATTTAAAATTTAAATAAGTAAAAAATTGTACCTAATTGAATTTTATAAATAAATAAAAAATTATTTATAAAAATTGTATATGATTTGGTTGTATAATTATCAAATATTTATCTATCCATAAGATATTTTTATTTAAACAATACAAAATTGAAAAATTAAAATCTCAATGTTCGAATTTTTCATTGATTACAAATTTTATGTTAATTTGTTATCATGATATCTATCTATTTATGTATGATTGTAAAAACATATATTTTTCTTTTGAAATATAATGATTTAATGTATATTAAAAGAATTTTCTTAAAATATAAATTAACAATTAATTATTTGGAGATACTATTAAAAAATAATGATATCAATACAGATATTATTACTTTTTCACTTAACATTTCCTTTCTTTTCTTAGTACTTAAATTATTTATTTTATCTTAGTGTTCATGTGCTCTTTTCATATTTAGTTATTTTTTCTAAAGATAAATTTTTGTTTTGTTTTCTGAGCATGTTATCTACATTTCTATTTTAACAATGTTTATCTTAATAAATCATGGAGTATGTTAAGAAAATTTAAAAAGTATTCTATTATTTATTATCATGAATTGGAAAAAGAATTTTAACACTCATATAATTATTTCTGATTTTTTCAATTACTGTTTCTAATTTTTTTCAGTTGTTGAAGGGTTTTATATCAAAATCGTAAAATTGTTCAGTTGAGAGTTGTATTTATTTCACCAAAATTGTTGTTTGAGGTACAATTTTGACTTCATTTCTTATGATGTTGAGATCTTGCACTTAACAATATTTAATCTATAATAAAAAGATTTATTAACATTTTTATAATTTTAAATTTTTTTTTATTAATCATTTTCATCAAATATATATACAACCACCTATATACTTTGTTGACAAACAAATATACATCAGAAACAAGCAGCTCAATATTAACTTGATTTCTTCCATTGTGCAGCCTTTAGAATAATGGCCCCTTCTAATAATGATACTGAAGGTTACCATGTAGCCCATACAACCAAAGCATTGTATGCTACTAGTGATGTATCCTTCACTGTAAGTTGTTAAAATTTATTCATTCCTTTTTTTTTATTTGACAAGTATTCTAATTACAATGCATTTTTCAACAGGAGGAAGAAAAAAGTTTAATTATGTCTCTGACACCGATTAAACATAAACCAGTGGTATTTAAGAGTAGTAAATTGTCAATGGACAATACCCATCATGCAGGTCATACTCAAGTTGAAACTAACATCAGTTCTGGTCACCCTCAAATGGTGAATCATAATATCAGGCTTTCTCAAACTCAAGTTGAAGCCCTGTCTGGTTCCCCTATTGAGATAGAAAAGCCTGATGCTGGGTTTTCCATGTGGAGAGGTTCTGGTAGACAAATATATATGCAAACAAGAAGTATTTTGAATTGATGGATGAAGATGAATCTGATTCTGAAGTGTTTCTCCGGAATAAAAGGGATGAGGTTCACAAAGACATAGGCCATCATGCTAACAATGGCATAGAAAACCCTAAAACTAGGGCTTCTCATGAATCTTATTCTGAAGTGTTTCTCCGGAATTGTGAATATGGACTTTTTAATCTTGACTTATGTATTTACTAAACAATATATTTTGTCCTCTAATCAAGTTGTTTTATGTTTCTTGATAGGCTTAAGAAAGAAAAGCGTCAAATACACCTCGGTAAGTGCATAAAGCTTTTCAAATTGATATTTCTTCAAAGTTGAGATATTTTCTAGGAAAATGATAACTTATATGTGTAATTATAACGTATATTGATAACTCTTAGTTTTGTTTTGTTTTCTAGGTCAATATTTTTTGCTTTGTTTTCTAGGTCAATATTTCATTGCTGAGGCTGCAGCAAGGTTAGTACTCCAATCATTTTCCAAATGTGTTTGATATGGTGATTGCCAGTTATGTGATCCACGCATTCCAGCTGAGAGAAATTTAAATTATCTTGAAACAGATTATGCCATGAGAATTATAGAAGAGGTAAGTTGTGAAAGAAATTTTAAATTATAAAACTCTTCTACTTAATAAAGTTTTAAGTAGAATAAACTTAAAATAAAATAGTTATTAAAAAATTGTTTATATAAGAAATTAAAGATATAATTTAGAATTTGTTTATATTATAATTTAATATATATATTTTTATTTATGATTAATTTTTTTATATACATATTTTAATTGACAGATCATACTTTTATTTTTATAGTTGTATATTGCTTTTAAAGATGTTCAAGTCTATAAATTGATAATATTTGAAAGTTTCTAACAGTCTTCAATTTATTTTAAAATCTAAAAAGTTGCATTTTCTAAAAAAAATTACTGTTCAGAAAATTCTAGATAATCTTAGTTGTCTCTAGCACTCTCCTTTTGAAATTGGTTAGAAAAAAATACAAAATAAAGAAAAGATATAAAGGAGTGTGAAATGTTATACTACTATACTTCCATAATGTTCACCTTCATCAAGCCAAGCAATCTATGAACCTTCAAAACCTTTTTTTTTCATTAATGAAATAATTTTGTAAATTACTAGATCTAATTTGAAAAGGATCTTGAATCTAAGTGTAGGATGGTGAAATCTTGCACATTGATTGTGTAGATTCAGCCATCCTCATAGAATAACATGGTTCATTTCTCCAAATAAAATGCTAAAACTAGATCAAATATGCATGGAGAAAAGGAAATACAACCTATTCTATTCTATGATGGATTGGTGCCTTCCATGAAGATGTGAGAGAGCCCTTTCCCAATCCCTTTCTAAGCCAAATGAGATAGACAATGAGTTGCTATGAGCTCAAGTTGCCTATAGTTTAGATACCTTCAAATTGTGTTTTTGAAATGAGAGAAGATGTATTGCTTTTATAGAAGAAGTTGAGAGAAGAGAGGCCAAGTTTAGCCAATGTGGGACTAAATCCCCTCCAATAGAATAGAGCCACTTGGCATGATGGGATTGGTCAAAGCTTGTGCAAGTTTTGGCCAATGTGCCCATTCAAATTTGAAAAATGTCAATAAATGCATGTTGTTGAGGGTTTTGGGGGGAATAATCTTTGTTCAAAAAAGTCAAAGATGAGAGTTATTGAGAGAAAATAGGCTTTTTAATAAATCAATTAAATTGATTTATTGATGCAAGTGGGTGGGTTAGTTAGGAGTTTAGATTTGACTCTAGTTGAGTCAAAAGCTAGAGAATGGTAATTGTGATTAGAAGTTAATTAATTTAGATTAATTAACTTAGGGGATTTTAGGGATTTGATATTTGATTTGTTTGATTTATTAAATCAAATGAGAAGAACATAGGGATTAAATAATTTGATTTATTTAATGAACCTTAGGAAGTTAATCAATAAATATTTTAATTGATTAATAGCAGAAATGAATGTTAATTTGTATGATGCCTGATTGTTATTTTTGCATGTCTACATTTTGCCCCTCTTTGAAGCAATGTACTCGTTGCATTGGTTCAAAGAATGATTCTACCGACATCGAAATTAAAAATTCTTTGGTTTTTTTCAGATGCCCCAGTGGAAAATAAGTACGTTAGTACATTGCCCCCTCGAGAGATCGAGCGAAAAGATACAATTTGAGGTGGATCTCGCGACAAAGAGGTTCAAAATGGATGTATGGATGGTAATGATGATGTAAATGAGATGTTCGGAAGATGCTTAGAATAACAAATCTATATTATTTTAAGCATGTTAAATGATTATGCGATGCATGTGAGATGGATGAGATGGTATGACGTTGTCCTGATATGATGGTATGACATGATTATGTAGAATGATAATACGGATGCAAGATGGATGCATTGTTAGCATGAAAGAAGATAGAAGGATGAGAGGGATGAACCCTTAAATCTAAGCAGAATGTAGAAGTCCAATAAGTCCATTAGTCATCGAGACTTTATTGGATATGACGATGAATGATGATGATGTGTTGCTTATCTAGGGATGGGAAAGGAGCATACCTTTCTTTATGTTTGATAACACACCTAGGTGCGATGCATCAAGGTATTAAGAACCAGGATGGCGTTGCGCCTAGTGTGATGGACTTTGACTTGACAATCAGATAGGAGTACTCTTGTTCACACTTGACAGACATAACCTTATTCAGAATGCAGTTCAGATATTCTAGACATCTCGGGCCAAAACATAAAAAGGCAAGCCTTCTTATGTGGTCAACAAGATACCTAAAACATCCTTCCTACAAACAAAACAAAGTATGCGTGACGAAGTTATTTTACAAGAATATCCAACAAGCACAGCAGATAAAAAGATATGATCGTTGCCCCATTCCTTTCTCTCTAAACTAATGTGGGGTACCTGATGCTTATGTCCATCGCAGGAAAGCTTCATCCTAGGACATGTAGTGATCAGGGTTTTGGTGAGACTGATTGCGTGATAAGCTATTGATACTCTGAGTTAACCAACTTGCTAACTTACTGACTTAGACCTTCGAGACTTTGACGATTAGGCGTTCACTTTAGAACCTACTAAACTTGCTTCTGACTAACTCACCAAAGGGTGAAAGCGACGATGATTTATTATGAATGATGACAATCATGAGTGAAAGCGAGATGAAATGGATGCACCATTTTGGTTTTTTCAAATGTTTTGAGGCTGTTTTTTGAAATTTTGAGATGTTTTACAAATGTTTTTGGTATTTTCAAGATTTTACAACGAACAGACTAACTTAAAGACCTATCCTAGGGGTCTCGGGAGCTGATCCATAGATTAGCCTTGCCTACGTTATATACGCAGAGACCACATAGTTCGACTGGTGGTGGACTGACTTGATGATAATATGGACAAATGGATTGCCATTTTATTGCTTAAAGGACTGACTTAAGATGTAGACTAGATGGGCAAACGGATTGCCAATGTGACGGACGCCTAAAGGACTGACCCAACCATCTCGGGGGATGATCAAAGATCAACCTTGCCTACGTTCGAGCTCAGAGACGACGTAGTTCGACAAGGTAGAAAAAACTGACAAGACTAAATGATGAAATTTTTGAAGATTTTCTGATATTTTGACATGTTTTTGGATTTTTGATGATTTTGGATGTTTTTGGTTTTTTGAATGAGTTTTCTGAATGTTTTTGGAATTTTTTGATGAATTTTGAAAAAGATCACGAGAATATACACGAATCCGATCCGATGTTGCGAGAACGTGCCCCCAGTGTGGTGCGGTAGACTACTTCGATAAAGGCAGGACAGACTGACCTTTGAAATGCCAAGTAGTTCCAATGGTGGAATATAGTACAGATACCAATGCAGGCTATGGTATGGATGCGAGCGGATAAGTGGAATGTGATGGAGTGGATGAGTTGTGCAGATCCTGATAGATGGGGAAGGTACTTTAGTTACACTTGATGCCTGTTTGCCAGGTTTTCACCAAGGTATTTTCCCAAAGCGCCACCGAAGTGGTTTTCACTAGAGGACGATTTTTTCTCTTTACTATTTTTCAATCCTTTTCTGATTTTTTTTTTGGATTTTTTGATCTTTTGATTTTTTTTGTTGTCACCAAGATGCCTGTTTGCCAGGTTTTCATCGAGGTAACCATTTTTTCAGGACTTTTTCTGATTGTTTTTGTATTTTCTGGTTCTATACCTTGCAATGTTTAGGCATAAAACTTTTTGAGATGAGAGCTATTCAGAGGCTCCTGCAGAGGCTCGCCTTCTGGTGTTGCTAGTTGATATGCCCCTGATGTGTAACTTGCAGTGATGACGAAAGGTCCCAGCCAGTTGGGCTCAAATTTTCCCTTTGTATCTGGATTTGGCACGTTCTTTTGGTTTTCTTTCAGCACGAGGTCACCAACTTGGAAAGTGCGTTGTCTGATGTTCTTGTTGTAGCTCCTTTTTAGGCAATTTTGGTACACTTGTAGATGATTAAGGGCATCCATGCGCCTTTCATCTAGTAATTCCAGCTCATTGAGTCTTGTGACCCTGTATTCCTCATCTGTGATAAGGTTTTGCAGTGATATCCTTAGTGATGGGAGCTCGATCTCAATGGGGAGTATGGCCTCTGATCCGTAGACCAGAGAGAATGGGGTGGCGCCTGTTGGCGTGCGGATGCTGGTGTGGTAGGCCCATAAGGTGGGATTTAACTGCAGATGCCAGTCACGACCAGAGTCATTGACTGTTTTCTTGAGGATTTTCAAAATGGTTTTATTTGTAGCTTCTGCTTGGCCATTGCCTTGTGGATAATATGGTGTGGAAAAGCGATGCTTGATTTTGAATTTTTCACACAAGTCACGGACATCCTGATTCTTGAAGGGCGTCCCATTATCAGAGATAATGGATTGGGGGACACCGTACCGACAAATGAGGTAATTCAGGATAAACTTGGATATCTGCTTTCCGGTGATGTAGGTCATGGGAATTGCTTCGACCCACTTAGTGAAGTATTCGGTGGCGGTGATAATGAATTTATGGCCATTGGATGAGGTGGGTGATATTTTACCAATGAGATCAAGCCCCCATTGTGAAAAGGGCCAAGGTGTAACAATAGGATGCAGTTCTTGAGCTGGTGAATGAATAAGATCTCCATGCTGTTGGCATTGCAAGCATTTTCTGACAAAATTGTGTGCCTCTTTTTCCATCGTCGGCCAGTAGTACCCTGTTCTTAGCAACTTTTTAGCCAAGGTCATACCACTTGAGTGTGACCCACACGTGCCATTGTGTACCTCAGTTAGAGTAGTCAGGGCTTCCTCGGGTTTTAAACAACGTAACAGGGTTCCATCGGTACTCCTACGGAAGAGGGTCTCTCCTAGGATGACGAATCGTGAAGTTCTTTTGATGAAAGTGCGTTTTAGGTTTGGGGTGATGTCAGTGGGGAGGATTCCTAACTTTAGGTAGGTGTATATATCATGATACCAAAGATCACCGGGACCAACGAGTTCACATGCGTATTCTGACTCTGGTACCTCGAATGTGGGTACGAGAAGCTGCTCTACGAGGAATTCATGTTTCGAGACGTTACGAGGGATGTCGAGTAAGGATCCAATTGTCGCCATTGCATCAGCTGCTCTGTTGTTTGTCCTTGGTATCTGCTCAAAGGTAATATTCGATGAAAGATTCCTTGAGGCTTTCTACCACCTTCTTGTATGGTGTGAGCTTATCATCCTTGGTTTGGTATTCGCCGTTGACTTGGTTGATGATAAGTTGCGAGTCGCCATAGACTTTTAGTGCCATGATTCGCCATTGTGCTGCAATCTTGAGTCCTATGGTCAAAGCCTCATATTCCGCTATATTGTTCGTACAAGGGAATGCCAGCTTGTATGATCTAGGTATGCAATCTCCTTGCGGCGTGATGAAAAACACACCAGCTCCTGACCCATGTTGTGTGTGAGAGCCATCAAAGTATAGCTTCCAGTGGTCTGTTGCATCAAGGTTAAAAAGGGACTCATCTGGGAATTTTGATATGAGTGGATTATCTATGTAGAGGGGAGCTTCTGCCAGCTGATCCGCAATGATTTGTCCTTTTAAGGCTTTTCGTTCTACATACTCGATATCATGTTCAGATAATATCATTACCCACTTAGCCATTCTACCTGTAAGTGCTGCTTTTGTCAATAGGTACTTTAGAGGGTCTATTTTGGCAATCAACTTGATTTGGTGCGCTAGCATGTAGTGTCTGAATTTCTGAGCTGCAAATACCAATGCTAGGCAAGCTTTCTCTATTGACGTGTAATTGAGCTCATGTCCCACCATTGTTCTACTGATGTAGTAGATAGCCCGCTCGGTTCCCTTTTCATCATGTTGGGCTAAAAGGGCCCCCAGGGCGGCTGTTGTTGCAGAGATATATAGGATTAGTGATTTCCCCACAATTGGTGGCATCAATACAGGTGGTGTAAGTAGATATTCTTTTATTTTGTTGAATGCTTGCTCACATTTGTCATCCCATCTGAAAGCTACTCCCTTGTGAAGTAGGTGTGAATAGGCAATCTGTTTATCTGCCAATTGTGCTATGAATCTTCGGATGGACTGGAGTCTTCCTTGCAATCCTCTTAGTTGTTTCAACGTTCTTGGTGCTTTCATTTCAAGGATTGCTTTTACCTTTGCAGGGTCTACCTCTATCCCTCTCATTGAAACTATGTATCCTAGCAGCTTCCCTGATTGTACCCCAAAGACACACTTCTTCGGGTTGAGTCTAACCTTATATTGTTCGAGCCTGTCAAAGATAGCACTTAGAGTTGCTATATGGTCTTGTCTCTTCTTTGATTTAGCAAGTATGTCATCTACATAATCTTTGAATATTTTGTGGATCATGTCATGGAAGATTAATGTCATGGCTCTTTGATAGGTAGCTCCTGCATTCTTCAACCCAAATGGCATTACATTCCAGCAGTAGGTGCCCCATGGACATGTGAATGATGTCTTGTGTTGGTCTTCTTTTACGATCAATATCTGATTGTACCCCGAGAAACCATCCATTAGGGAAAGCATCTGATGTCCGGCCGTCATATCCACTATCATGTCAATGTTGGGTAGTGGAAAGTCATCCTTGGGACATGCTTTGTTTAGGTCTCTGAAATCAGTGCAGATGCGGATGCCCCCTTTCGGTTTTGAGACTGGTACGAGGTTAGATACCCATTCTGGATAGTCAATCGGGCGTATGAAGCCAACATCCAGAAGTTTCTGTAGCTCAATCTTTACAAGCAAGGCTATTTGTGGGTGCATCTTCCTTAGCTTCTGTCTGACTGGTTTTGCTCCGGGGTGAACGGCCAAATGATGCACTACTACTTCAGGATCCAGGCCTGGCATGTCTGCATAGGTCCACGCAAAATTTACCTTTCTCTCCTTTAGGAAAGCTGCTAGTAGTTTTTGTTCTTCTTCTGGGAGGGATTCTGCATAGAAGGTAATTTGTGGTTCTGATTCTGTTCCTAAGTTGACCGGGTTGCACTGTTCTGCCAATACTGTTGACTTCTCCTGGTGTAGAGCAGTATGGGAGAGATTGAATCCTTCATCCTCTGGTGCCTCAGAGAGGTTTTCGCCATTGGATGCGTCCTTTATTTTTACTATTTTATGGTTAGAGAGTGTCACAGTGTGGTTTTCACTCAATAACTCTGAGCTTATTCTTTTTCTTTTGTGACTGAAAGACTCAATCGTCTCCCCATAGTATGCTTGTGTGTCTAGAGTGATATCAAATCCTGCCTTGTGATCTCCACATGGAACAGTATCCCTTAGTCCCATGAATTCGGAGAGAGCCTCATCGTTCTCGAATGAGTCTAGAATCGGCGGTCCCCGTTGGTCGTGATCGATGAGTTGGGGGTAGACTAAGTGGATTTGGTGGGTTTGTTGGATTGGCTCAATGGGTGAGACACTAATCATTAGTAAGGTGGAATCTTCAAAGAGCCTAGGTAAGCCACCTATGGTGTCGTCGTCGTCACTGCTACTACAAATGTCAGTTATGTCAAATGTGAAGTTATCGAGAGGTAGGCCTGTGGACACGGGTAATCTAAGATCAGTTGTCGAGACCCGAGGAGAGGACCGACTGCCCTATTAGGAATACTTCTGCCATGCACAGTTATACTCGGAGGGGTACAGCCGAGGCCAAGGTTCTGCTTCTTCTTTCTACAATGATGGGTTCCAACCGTCCATCACTATTTCTTCCTAGGCTTTCATTCCTGTTATAGCCCATGCCGAACATCATTTGTAACCCTCTGTTTGTTTCCTCCATGGGTAGGGTGGGAGTGGGTCTTTCATCTTGGTACAGAGTGTTTGTGATGTCCTCCTCGTCCACATTTTCCTGACTGAGATCCCCCCAACTGTGGAATCCAGAGGGTTCTGTTCTAGTGCGGACAGGTGTTTGAGTCAATTGTGGTTGCCCATGTGATCTAGGAGATTGTGGTAACTCTCCTACAACAAAAGCATTTCTCTTCATTCTATAATCACCGCATCCATTGTCCTGTATCATGTTCTTGATCTCGGATATGTCGGGGATGGCGGGTGTCTCTGTCGCAGAAGTGGAGGCGAGATTAGCTGGGTCTATGTATGAAGTGGATGGTCCTTCATCATTTTTAGGTACTTGAGGGATCTTGTAAAACTTGGCTTCCAAGTTTTTGCAATAGGCGAAGGGTTCGGGATCCCCATATATGGTAACCTCCTCGTTTTGATATGAGAACTTAATGCACTGATGATAGGTTGAGGCCACTGCCTTCATTCCGTGTATCCATGGGCGTCCCAGGAGGATGTTGTATGGCAAATCAAGGTCAAGAACTTGACAAGTTGTTTCCATGGTTGCTGGCCCCACTTGGATGGGGATCTTGATAGTGCCCTGAGACACTCTTTCTTGGTCATCATATGCTCTTATGGTGATACTTTTGTTTTTATTGATGGAATCCTCGCGAATCCCAATTTCTTTATAAGTTTCAGAGAACAAATATTAAGACCTGCACCACCATCTACCAGGACTCGCTTGACTTTCTTTTTATGAACTAGGATTTGGAGGTGAAGTGCCCGGTTATGAGATGGCTGCGGGGGGAAATCTTGGTCCGAAAATGTGATGAGATTCGGGGTAACGATGTTACCTACCATAGCCTGAAATTGCTCTGTGTCAAGGGTAGCAGCGACAGTAGAGGCAGCTAGTGCTTCATCCAGGATCTGTCGATGAGCGGCGGAGATTTTTAGTAATTCCATGATGGATATTTGTGCGGGTGTTCTCTTCAGTTGGTCAATTACATTGTAATCATAGGGGACGGCCTTTGTGTTGGTAATGGGGGTCTTAGCAGGTGCCCCGACAATGGTAACTTTTCCGCCTCGTGTGGTGACTCCACAGTCATTGTTGGTTCCCTTGATATTTATGACAGTGACCAACTCGTCGACACATCCGACTATCTCCTCGTATACTAGATTGGCACTAGCATACTTTTGTTTACCCTTATTATTCCCTTGGTTATTTCCCTGATTATGATTCGGCATCGGATTCGTGTAGATTTTTAGGTCTTGGTTTCCGCCGGCTGCTCGATGTTGATGACCTTATCCTCGATGAGGTCTTGGATGATATTCTTGAGTCTCATGCAGTTGGTGGTGGTGTGTCCTTTAACTTTGTGGAAGTCACACAGGAGATTCTCGTTGTACCACGGCGGTTTGGTCATGGGCTCTGTGTATTGTTCGGAGTTAGAAATTTTGATTAGGTTTTCTTTGACCAATTTCTTCATGACAGACTCAATCGATTCGCCAAGGGCTGTGAACTTCCTCTTGGGGGGAAACTTGTTGCGGGGAGGTGGTCCTCCTTGATTACCCACATTGTTGACTTGGCTAGTGGAAGGTGGTTGTGACTGTGCTACTACCGCATTAGCCTGCACATTGTTGTGGTTATGAGTTTGCGGATGATGATGATTTTGGGTATTTTGCTTAGGAGCACTGATGACTACCTTAGCATCAACCACGCCGTCGTTCATGATATTTTTGTTCCTCGACCATGTTCGAGGTTTATCATTGTAGTTGTTGGATGGGCGGTTATCCTGCGGTGGAGTAAATGTAGGTGCGCCTCCTCGCGCAGTAAGGGCTCTTTCGATGTTGAGCGCCTTTAGAATTAGTTGATCGTAAGATGTGATGCACTGCATTTTTAGGTAGAACGCCAGGTTTTCATCTATGTTGGCTATGATGGTGCAAACTTGTTGTTCCTCTGGCATGGCCCACTTGCTCTGATTGGCCTTGGATCGCCATCTTTGCAAGAAGGATGCAAATAACTCTCCTCTTCTTTGTTTGAGTGCAGATAGTTCTTCCAAACTGACATCTGCACCCATATTAAAAGAGTAATTTTTAAGGAAAGCCTCCACAATTTCTTCGAATGTTTTAATGCCCGTGGTTAGGCGAGAAAACCATTCCATAGCTGGACCAGTCAAGCTTCGGGGAAAGAGCCGCATTAGATACGTGTCATCATATGCGACTTCCATGCAATGCACCTGAAATTCCTTGACGTGGTTTTCAGGCTTGCCTGTTCCATTGTACTTATCAAATTTAGGGATCTCGAATCCCTTTGGAAACGGTACCATGGTGAGACTCCTATCGAACGGATAAGGGCACAAGTTTCCTGGTGTCCTTGTGGTTTTTCCTGCTTGCAAGTCCAACACCTGCTGCGAAAGCAATTTGATCTGTGTTGCGACATCCTTGCTTGGGTCGGGGGGCGGGATGAATGAGTGGTGAGGTGTTGGAGGTGTTTGATGGGTGGGGAGCGTACTGGTCGGCGTTTGCTGCGAGCTTGGTTGTGCGTTTAGGGCTTGTTGGTAAGCTTGCATTTGTGCCAACAACGCTTTTTGTTGATCTTGTTGTTGCTGTTCCAATAGCGCTTGCTGTTGGTCCATCTGCTGTTGTTCCCATGAAGCCTGCTGTTGGTCAAGTTGTTGCTGAGCTAGTAACGCTTGTTGTTGGTCTAGCTGCTGTTTTGCCAACAATGCTTGTTGTTGGTCGAGCTGCTATTGTGCCAATAAAGCTTGTTGTTTAGCTTGGTGTTGCGCCTGAAAGTCTTGCAGGGCTTGGTGGTAGGCTTGCAGGTGGATTGCTTGCAATTGCGCTTGGTATTGAGCTTGTGTCTTTTGTTGGGCTTGAGCTTGAGCTTGGGCTTGAGCTTGCGCTTGCACTTGTGCTTGTGCTTGTGCGGCTTGTGCTTGAGCTTGAGCTTGTGCTTGTGCTCGCGCTTGTGCGGCTTGTGCTTGAGCTTGAGCTTGTGCTTGTGCTTGTGCGGCTTGTGCTTGAGCTTGAGCTTGTGCTTGAGCTTGTGCGGCTTGTGCTTGAGCTTGAGCTTGTGCTTGCACTTGTTGTTTATGGAGTGCCTTTTGGTGGGTAGCTTGTTGTGCGTTTTGCAACATGATGGAGAATGAATTGGTCGTGTTGTGTTTTGGCGGTGGGATTGGTGGTGGAGCGGGAATCATGCCAACTGTCGTGGCGGGTGGAGGAATTGCGGTTGTGACTGTGATTTGGGTTGTGGGCGGGGTGGTTGAGATAATTGGTCCTTGATGAGGCATGCTTTGGGAGACTTGAGGACCAATGGATGCATTAACCATGGTGACAGGAATGGTTGCGATTTGTTGTGAGGATATGGGCAAAAGAAGCGGGTTCAAAGTGGTGGTCAGATGGCTTGGATTAGCAAAATTTTCGATGGTTAAAGGTGGAAGACCTATTCCAGGAGGCGATGCAGATGTGAAAGGAAGTGGGGGAAGGGATGACGCACCACTTTGGAAAGAGAAGGGATTGATAGCTTCTGTCGTTCCGAGCAAACCAACTTCCTCATGCGGTGGGGGAGTTGGTATGTTCAATTGATAAGCTGGTGTGGCATGAAATGAGGATGAACCAGCGGGATTATGAAATGTGAGTGGGATGTAAGGGTGAAATGAGTTTTCCGGAATAAATGTAGGGGTGATGATTGCTTCTTCATTAGCCACAAGGCGGTGTTCTTGCAATTCTTGGAACATGGCACTCCCCTTGTTCACAATCGGGGAGGTTGGTGTGATGATTGAGGTGATGCAAGGTACTTCTTGATTGATGTTTGACAACGGGGATGCAACTGCACTAGTGCTTGTGTTAAGGTTGGGAGGGGGCATGTCCCCTCCTCTTTCTATTGAATTTATGCATTTGAACATAGCACTAACAATTTTATGGTTCTTAGGATTTTGAATCATTTCCATGATTTCCTCTGGTGTCATCCCTATGTCTTCATTTATGTCATCCTCTTGATGACTCTCCTCTTGAAGATTTTGTGATGATACGGGAGAGTTGCTTGGGGGATTGCTTGATCCTGCTAGGTTCACTTCGATATTTAGATGACTCATGTCCATAGAAGTTGATATGTCTCTGATATTCTCCATGTCCTTCTTGTGTTGAGATCTTGTTTGGACCATAAAAATAGGGATTTGTTCGATCCTAATCCTTTAAGTCCAAAAAGAGAAGAACTAGGGTAGATAAAAGATCAAAGATGGTGATGATGATGATGGGTTAAAATGGATGAGATGAGTGAATGAAACCTTTGGAAAAATTTTTGAATGTATGTGCTAAACTTTGAAAGGGCTTTTGATTTGATTTGAATGTGATAATTTGACTAGATGCGTTAAGTCAAACAAGATTGGTTGTGAAGTTGTTTTCCCTAGGAAGTTGTGTTATCCTAAGGGAACTTGCACAAAAATGGATGAATTGACAAAGTGTGTTATGCCAATGTTTTGGAGAACTAATAGACTTTAAGAAGTTGTGTTATCTCAAAGAAAATTTGTTCAATGATTTGAGACTATGTTGGCTAAGTGTGTTAAGCCAAGATATGATGATGTTGGTTTAGCCCTCTAAGTTTAGTGTGATGTTTGATTCTAGAGTTCTCAAAAAAGGTTTGATGATGAAATGAGACTTTGATTTGATGGATGAATGAAGGGGAATGACAACTTTGATCTTGAACCTTAACCTAGATGTGACTCTCTTTCTACAAAACCTCGGTGTTGAAGAACACACTTGACTTCCTATGGGAGAAATGCAAATCTTTGAAACAATTCGGGATTTTGTTGACAATAAAATGCATATAATGCTGGATTGTTCCTTGAGGCTTTTCTGTAAAAGTTATAAACCAATCTTTCCCTGAATTCGAAAAGTCTCTCAAGACGCTCCTCACGAGCTTTTAGACTAAGCTTCTTGAACTTTGGTTTTGGGATTTTGATCTTGCGGGAAATCATGTTAGAAAACACATGTGTAATCCAATTTGTCTTTTTATCTTGGTTAAATGAGGTTCTTTTTATCCAAGACACTTGCTTGCTTAGGTTTTCAAACTATATGTCTAATGTCCCATTCTCTTTCTCATCCCACAATGTCCTTTGTGTGGAAATCGAGGAAAATAGGGCAAAAGTTCCTTATGTTTATCCTTATTGGAAACAAATGATGATAGAATTTGCACACTTAGAAACCTCTAGGAATGTGATTCCTAGGGAAAGCAAGAGTGGGCAAGTTCGTCAATAGGTATTTGTTCCCCACAAGGTGTTTGAAATTTCAAGGTTTTTGTGTATGTTTGTTTTCCAAATGTTTTCAAGATCAAGCAATGTGTTTTTTTTTTTTCCAAGCACTTTCACACTCTTAGGTTGATGAGACAATACCTTGTTGGGTTCCCACTTGGATAAATCCAGCTGCGCATATCTTGTGCGAATGGCTAAATGCTTGACCACACTGGCTCCCCTCCACGGCACTCACTTATTCGGGTCAGCCAAGCATTAGTACCCATGAATCTCCCATGGCATACTTTCCATTTCCACAACAAGACCGCATGTTACGTGGGGCGGCTTCAAAGGACATAACCTTTTGCACCAACAAGATAGACAAGGTTTTGGCCAATTTCTGAACAAGTGGTTCTAATTCAGGCATTTCGTTCGTGGGGGATTATCCAACATCGGCGAGAGTCCATTGTTGTCCATCTCGTCGGAATAATCCTTGTGATTCTTGAACTTTCCTCAAGAATCCACAGTTATATACCGGTTGGAAGTCGCTTGGCTTTAGCATGTTCCCGGTTGGGTCGTTCCCTTGGGTGATTACTTTTTCCCACAAGGCAGGCCCTCTAAGATAAACAAAAGCGAGCTAACATATTCCGTCGTTCACACAACCTTCGTTGAAAAACAAAGGGGAGAACCTCCGCAATATATCGTTCTCACACTCGCATGATTTGTTCAATTTTTAGATCCCAAATTGAAGTGTGGAGGCAATCTTTTATGCAACTTAGGGTCATCAAAAAGACTTTTGATTCTCAAGATCGCCGTGAAGCGCGAGAGAAGCGCATACGCCCTTTTAAATGACACTACTTTGCAAAAAAGTTTACAAAACACAAAGTACACATGTTCAATTTTAAATCCCTCAAAGCAATGATGAGTTCGTTTTAAATGCACCA
The DNA here is from genome assembly GCA_007115665.2 of Sequoiadendron giganteum. NCBI lineage: Eukaryota > Viridiplantae > Streptophyta > Pinopsida > Cupressales > Cupressaceae > Sequoiadendron > Sequoiadendron giganteum. Next base: position 103,716,306 of record VCHN02000014.1, read on the forward strand.
ATTGAAATGTGAAGTTGCCTTGTTCAATTTTAATCCCAAATTGAAATCTAGTGTGTTTCTATGGTTCAATTTTTAATCCAACTTGAAAATGTCAAATCAATGGTTAATTTTAAGTCCAAATTGTTCTAGTTGGTTTAAAACAAAAGCAGGAAATGGACGCTTCAATCTTTTACAATAGCATTAAAAAATGCTTTTGTCAAGTTCCAATCCACCATATATTGGTTCCTTCGCTTTAATTGTTGCAAACTCCTCGTGTCAACAAATTTTATTTTATTTTCTTTCTCCTTCTCCTACAAAGCAAATCATGTGAAGATCAAGTCATTCAATGACAAATAAGTAAATAAAATGTTTTAAACCTTAACTTCAAGAAACAAAATGATTTTAGTTAAAAAAAAAAAGATGAATGTTCTAGATGATCAAGATATTAAAAGAAGCATCAATATGTAGACCCAGAATTATCAATCCTGATTGTGTGATTCTACAAATCAGAAAGATAAATGTTAGCCTTGACCTTTTAAGAATATCTATAATCCTCCAACCATCATGCATTTAAGGATGTTATATCCCCAGCTATCGGTTGTTTATCTATGATTTCAATCTGTCAATGCCATCGTTGATTTCTGATTTTCAATGATTTTGAAAAGTATCATGTCAGCTAAAAATATGCCTCAAGTGATATTAAATACACAAAGTGTCCCTTGGAAAGCATCCTCTATAATGTGATAGATTTAACATGTAAGAACCACCACACATAAAATTTGTATTATCACAGAATCATCATTGCTGTGAGGAACACCATATTGATGAGCAATCTAAAAGTATCTTCTCTACCTTATCGTGCATGCTCTTGTGAGTAGAAAAGACAGTAATATTGATGTAGCCCAAAACATTATTTAGACTAAAGAGGAGTCTACATCAGTTAAAAACAAAACACAAAATTTTGTTCCCTATCTAATGCACCAATCGATGTTCAATGTACAAGGCGCGAAGGGCACTTGCAGCCATAAACAAGTTGTTTTTAATGCATCAAGATTGCATTTGGTAGTTACCGACTTTTTGACAGTCCATACTTACTGCGTGAGCCATCCATTGAACAGAGACACATGATTTTTCAATATCTTCAACGCATCCCCAAAAATATATGATATGAACTGTCCTCATTAAAATAAAATCTGATACAAAATCTAGCTGCCAGTAGAGACTGACTATGGACGAAGAGACTACAGGTTTGATACCAAATTGACTGGAGGTTATTAATGAGATACTCAATGGGTATTGGAATTGGGGCGAGTGAGATGATTGTTGCAAAAGGCATGAATTGTGGTGGCTAAATTCTGCAGCATGATGAATTTGTATCTCAGCAAAGGCAGGCACAATGCGCGGATGGTTTTCAAAGAAATCTACTTCGAATGCACTGATCTCCAAAACTTAACCAACACACAACTAGCCGCCGCCCCAAAGATTTCCCTTATTAATGACATTATTTCCCTCGAGCCACAACAATTAGGATTTCAGTATTTGGTTACCGTATTGATGTTGGCAATAGGAAGATATTACTACCACTGGCCATGCCTACTTAATTCTCTTAACACGTCGCCACCACCACCCACTGTATTGAGGATATCTAAAGACATTCAACTTGCACATCCTTGACTGTCATTTATTGTTGCGCCAAATTTTGATCATACCACCAGCCTACAGGTATGTCACTACAGGATTTTAGTCTGCTGGAAAGGAAAAGGGGGTTAGTTTGTTGGTGAACTGTGTGACAAAAGATCTCAAAGGGCTAATCCTTTCCATCGAACTCATAGCGAGTGCCAAGAATAATGAAAGCTTTGGAATGGGATAGGGACGATGATAAAAAAGGAATATTTTTTCAGATGTTGCAGTAACAACATGCGCTAGTAGGCTTGTGTGCGAAAAAATGCGGCAATACAGACAAGACACCTGAACTAATTGGCATGATGGCTCAAGAGATGCAGTCTCACGGTCTTAATGACAGCATTAACTCAACAGAAAACGGTCTGTAGATTCAAGGAAAATGCGAAGGCATTGAGAAAGAAATAAATTCTATCTCAACCAAGGCAAACACAGGAAAGCGACGGTCTTTAAATTCAAGTAAATCTACTTCCAGCATACTGTCCGCCAGAACTGTAAGAAATAGTATGGCGAGTAAAGCTATAGCAAGGTCTGTGTGATGACCGAGAGCATTTCTCAGGGTAGATTTGAGTTTTTTTTTTTTCCAAAAGGAAATGCTGACAAAAGAAAATATGAACGCATTCAGAGAGAATGAAAACTTTATCTCAACACAAACAGCCGCGGGCAGGGGGTAGTCATCAAATTCAAAGAAAACTGTATCGTTTTACTTTACCAGATGACATGGATGATAGGACAAAAACATCTAGCAAGATCCAATGATTAGAACGAACAACAAATACAAGCAAAGCTTCTTATCAATGATCAAATTCATGACAGTCAAACAAGGACAAAATATATTCTTTGGTGAGATGTGCAAATGTGGTTCAAACCGTAGAGGCCAAGATTAAAAAAAAAAAACAAAAAAAACTTGTTTGACAGTCACATTTACAATACCAAAATATTATTTGACATATGATTTATCAAGAAAGAACTATGTCCTAAGCATGATCATAATAGTGCTTTATAAATCAACTCAAACATCTCATTTGCTCATATAAATAACAGAGAAAAGGTTATAACTGAAAACTTATTAGAAAAATCTGCAAGGAAGATTAATCATAATACATCTTCTAATAAAACCTTTGCAAATATAACAGCAAGCAATCTATTAATAGATGTAAGTCAGCCCTCCTTCTAGCGCCATTTGTAGGATGGTGAAATCTTGCACATTGATTGTGTAGATTCAGCCATCCTCATAGAATAACATGGTTCATTTCTCCAAATAAAATGCTAAAACTAGATCAAATATGCATGGAGAAAAGGAAATACAACCTATTCTATTCTATGATGGATTGGTGCCCTCCATGAAGATGTGAGAGAGCCCTTTCCCAATCCCTTTCTAAGCCAAATGAGATAGACAATGAGTTGCTATGAGCTCAAGTTGCCTATAGTTTAGATACCTTCAAATTGTGTTTTTGAAATGAGAGAAGATGTATTGCTTTTATAGAAGAAGTTGAGAGAAGAGAGGGCAAGTTTAGCCAATGTGGGACTAAATCCCCTCCAATAGAATAGAGCCACTTGGCATGATGGGATTGGTCAAAGCTTGTGCAAGTTTTGGCCAATGTGCCCATTCAAATTTGAAAAATGTCAATAAATGCATGTTGTTGAGGGTTTTGGGGGGAATAATCTTTGTTCAAAAAAGTCAAAGATGAGAGTTATTGAGAGAAAATAGGCTTTTTAATAAATCAATTAAATTGATTTATTGATGCAAGTGGGTGGGTTAGTTAGGAGTTTAGATTTGACTCTAGTTGAGTCAAAAGCTAGAGAATGGTAATTGTGATTAGAAGTTAATTAATTTAGATTAATTAACTTAGGGGATTTTAGGGATTTGATATTTGATTTGTTTGATTTATTAAATCAAATGAGAAGAACATAGGGATTAAATAATTTGATTTATTTAATGAACCTTAGGAAGTTAATCAATAAATATTTTAATTGATTAATAGCAGAAATGAATGTTAATTTGTATGATGCCTGATTGTTATTTTTGCATGTCTACACTAAGGAACATCAATTTTAATTTATTTTGGCATAAAAATTTATATGTGCATTTCTTATCATCAACATCATTAGCCTAATGGCATTTTTGGATCGCACTCGAGTGGTATGACCTTGGCTAAAAAGCTGCTGAGAACCGGATACTACTAGCCCACAATGGAGCGAGACGCACATCACTTCGTCAAAATATGTTTACAGTGTCAATAGCATGGGGAACTTATCCATGAACCAGCTCAAGAGCTTCACCCTATTGTCACACCTTGGCCCTTTTCACAGTGGTGGCTAGATCTCATCGAAAAAAGAACACCCACCTCATCCAACGGCCACAAGTTCATCATCACCACCATGGAGTACTTTACAAAGTGTTTCAAAGCCATTCCCATGACCTACATAATGAGAAAGCAGATATCCAAGTTCATCCTGAACTACCTCATTTGTCAGTATGGTGTCCCCCACGCCATTATCTCAAATAATGGGACACCTTTCAAAACCCAGGATATCCATGACTTATGTAAAAAATTCAATATCCAACATCTTTTTTCCACTCCGTACTATCACCAAGCCAATGGCCAAGCAGAAGCTACAGATAAAACCATCTTGAAAATCTTTAAGAAGACAGTCAATGATGTTGGTTGTGACTGGCATCTGGAGCTAAATCTCACCTTATGGGCCTATCATACTAGTATTCAAACACCAACAGGTGCTACCCCATTCTCCCTGGTCTACGGATCAGAAGAAATCTTACCCATTGAGATCGAACTCCGATCCTTGAGAATATCATTGCAAAACCTTATCACATATGAAGAATACAGGGTCTCACAACTGAATGAGCTAGAGTTATTGGATGAATAGAATATGAATGCCCTAAACCATCTACAGGTGTACCAAAATTGACTCAAGCAAAGTTATAACAAGAAGATCAGGAGGCCAATATTCCAAGTAGGAAAACTAGTGTTAAAGGAGAACTAGAAGAATGTGCCAATCCCAGAAAGCAAAGGAAAATTTGAGCCCAACTGGTTGGGACCTTTTGTCATCATAGTGAGCTATAATTTAGGGGCATATCAATTATCAACACCAAAAGGAGAACCCCTGCAGAAGCCCATGAATAGCTCCCATCTCAAAAAAATTATGCCTAAAATCTTGCAAGGTATAAAGCCAAAATACAAAAAAAAATAGAAAATATCCTGAAAAATGGTCACCCTGATGAAAAGCTGGTAATCAGGCATCTTGGTGACAACAAAAAAATTAAAAAATACAAAAATCAGAAAAAAATCAGAAAAAGGATTGAAAACAGTAAAGAAAAAAATCGTCCTCTAGTGAAAAACACTTTGGTGGCGCTTTGGACAAGTACTTTGGTGAAAACCTAGCAAACAGGCACCAAACTTAAAGAAACCACTCTCCATCCACTAGGATCTTCATGGCTAAGTTTTCACACTCATTTATCCATTACATCTTACCATTCATCCATTACATTCCACCATCAATTCACATCCCTATCATAACTTGATCTTGTGTTTCTATCATGTTCCACCCTAGTACTAATTGGTATATTCCCAAGGTCAGTTTGTCCTGTATGTATCAAAGTAGTCTATCACATCATGTTGGGGACATGTTCCTATACCTGCATCAAATCAGATTCGTGTATATTCTCGCGATCTTCTTGAAAATCCATCGAAAATCCAAAACATTCAAAAAATCCATCAAAAATCCAAAACATATGAGAAAATCAATCAAAATTCAAAAACATCAAAAAATCAATCAAGTCAGTGGAGTCTTTCATCTATTAGAACTATGTCATCTCTAAGCTTGAACGTAGGAAAATTTGATCTATGATCATCCCCTGAGACATTTTAGGTCAGTCTTTTAGGCGTCCATTGCAATGTCAATTTGTTTTCCCATATATCTCATCAATCAAACTTGCATCAATTGAAATACCTGGTCTCTATGTGTATAATGTAGGTAAGACTAATCTATGGAACAACTCTCGACAGCCCTAGGATAGGTCTTTATGTCAGTCTCTTGGTCATTAATCTTGAAAATACTAAATACAATTGTAAAACATCACAAAATTCCAAAAACAACCTCAAAACTTTCAATAAACAACAAAAATATCTAAATATTTAAAAAAACCCAAAATGGTGCATCTGTCTCATCTCGCTTTCACCCACAATAATCATCGTTCATAATAAATCAATCATCATCTTCATCCTTTGGTGATTCAATCAGAAGCGAGTCTAGCAGTTTCAAAAGTGAACACCTAATCATCAAAGTCTCAAGTCTAGATCAGTGAGTCAACAAGTTGATCAACTCGGAGTATCAATAGCTTATCATCCAATCAAAATCTCATTATCACCTGGTCACAACATGTCCTAGGAATGCGACCTTCCTACGATGGACATCAACATCAGGCATCATCATGGTTTAGTCGTGGCTAGCGTTTCATCATCTTGTTTGTTTACTTTATCTTTTCTTTGGATTTATCTTATTGCGCTCATCCCAATGACCTATCGATGATGTCTAAACAAAAAGATTTATAAAGAAAGGAATGGGGCAATGATCATTATCCTTTTGTCTGTAGTGCTTGTTGGATGTTCTTGTAAAATAACTTCATCATGTGTGTTTTTTTTGGTTTGTAGGGATTGTATTCTAGATGTATTGTTCACCACATAGGAAGCCTTGCTTTTTTATGTTTAGGTTTGAGATGTTTAGAGTATTTGAACTATATTCTAAATAAATTTTTGTATGTCAAGTGTGAACAAGAGTACTCCTATCAGATTGTCGATTGAAGATCCATCACACTAAGTGCAATGCCATCCTAGTTCTTTATACCTTGATGCATCACACCTATGTGTATTATCGAACATAAGGAAAGTTATTCTCTTTATCTACCCCATCCTTGGATAAACAATACATCATCATCATTCATCATCATATCTAATAAAGTCTCAATAACTCATGGACTTGTTGGACTTCTGCATCTTCTTGCATTCAAAGGGTTATCCCTCTCATTCTTCTATCATCTTCCATGCTAACATAGTATCATTTCATCAATGCATCCACACTCCCATCCTGCATAATCACCTCATATCATCATAGGACCACATCATCCATCTCATCCATCTCACATGTATTGCATAATCATTTAAGATGTTTAAAATAATATAGATTTTTTATTCTAAGCATCTTACAAACATCTCATTTAGATCATCATTATCATATAGTCTAACCATCCATACATCCATTTTGAACCTCTTTGTCGCGAGATCGATTCACAAATTGAACTTCTCGCTCGATCTCCTAAGGGGAAAAATGTACCAATATACTTCTTTCTGCTAGGTTATCTGAAAAATTAGAAAAAAAAATTAATTTTGATGTTGGTGGCATCATTCTTTGAACCAATGCAACAAGTACATTGCTTCAAAGTGGGGCAAAATGTAGACATGCAAAATTAACAACCACACATCTGGTATTTCCTCAATGTTCATCTTTTAGTTAAATACATCAATTTGATTTAAATCAATCCTAAAGTTCCCCTTTAATTAAATAAACCAATTTTAACTTCTAAAGTCCTTCATTTAAATTAAATAAATAAGATTTATTTAATTGAAATCACTAACATCATCCACTTTGACTAAATAAATTAAATCTTTATTTAAGTTAAATCTAAAATCATTTTCTTCTCATTTGATTTAAACAAATCCAAACATCTAAATCAAGTATCATGTCAGCTAGTAATTATCTTAATTAATCAAATCCATGATTAAAACTAAGCCTAACCCATGTCCCATCCTCTAGCTTTTCCCACTTGCACAATAAATCATTTATTTTGATTTATTAAAATTCTATTTTCCTCACAAAGAATATTCCCAAGGAATATGGCCTCATTAAATCCATTTGTTTGATTTTTTTGTCCAAACAAATTTCCCCCCCAAATCTCTCAACCATATGCATTTAATGCATTTTTCAAATTTCAAACTCACCTAATTGCATTTATCTTGCACAAAGATCAAAATGTGCTCAAACTTTCTCCTCTCACATGATGACAAGTGGCTTCTTCCTATTGGTTGAGGATTGATCCCAAATTTCTTTGCTTTGCCTGTTCTTCTCTCAATCTCACCTATAAATCCAAGGCTTTCCTTCATCAGTTCCATCCACAATTTGAGCAAAGTTACTTTCTTAACATTGTGAGTTAATTTTGTCCACTTCATTTTCATTTACATTTTAAGGAATTTTCATCATCATTTTGTTTATCAAGGGTTGGGAAAGGGCTACTTTCCAACCAAAGAGTAGCACCAATCCACTATGGGATAGGTATACATTGTGCTTATTTTATTCTTTCAATTAGTTTTTTTGTTATTTTTTTTATGAGGTATAATGTATTATTTCATAAGAGCATTAGTTTATTTGCTTAGTTTTGAACTCACCATTCTAACAAGTGTTGAGGTTTACACTATTTGTAGATTTATGGTGCTCACATTAACAATTGTTGATCAAGAGGGTTCCTTTTGATTTTACTATTCAACAGTCATTTGCCTCTTCCATATAAGTTGCCATGATCTTTGAAGAACCTACAAGTTATGTTGATTATCTACTATGACTTTCAATACATTTCTTTCATAGTTATGCCGTGAATTGTCATTTAAAACCATAATCTCAATGCACTAAAGGGTTTGTTAGGATTTCCAATACATTATTTTCAAGAGTCGTAAGAAACTCTCACCTCTTTCTCATTGGTACCATAACCTATACGGTTCACTGTCCTCTTTATTTCACGACAAGGCCATTATCCTTTTATTTACACACAAAATCTTTTTTTTTTTTCAATCTTATAAATATCACCATGTTCTAACTACCCCCCAACCATATGTAGAATCAATTGGATAGTTTGTTAAAGGTCATTTCAGGAAACAAGATTTGATGTTGTATCACCATAACTATCTGCAATTTTTACAGCTCTAGGTGGTGATGTAGGTACTACAATTTTTTAAATTTATGTTCCTATCATTTTTTAGGGATACAAAGAATTTAATCTCTTTCTATCTATGACCAAGATTTGTGTTGCAGTTCCATATGATGTTTCTATAACAATGTACTTGAAAGTAATCTAAATTCCTTACAACGAGCCATAAAAACTCTGAGCAAAACCATACCTTTTGAAATGTCCCTGTAAATGCCCCTCTTGATGAACTCGTGTCTGATGAATGTCTCCCTGATGTACTAGGATCATCATCATTAGTATCATCTTCATTTCTCCCTTGCCTTATATTGGCTAGCCGTAGCTCTGATAGCAAAGAATTTCAAGCATGCACAAAGATTTCTCAAGAAATGCAGCAGTGAAAATAATAATATTTTATTTAGAAAACATCCAATCATATTTCCACATTATGATATTGTAATTATTTGTTATTTTACATATTTCTATGTTTGTATCTGGCCCCTAAAAAATTTTGACTTTGAAATGATATAGATGGAATACTTTCATAGTGCCCATATTTGTTTCCATGTTTCACCCATTCATCCTTCTAGCATTGCACCAATTCATTTAAATGAGGCCATTGCTCTAGGTTCTCACTCAACTGGCATACTGATTATCTACTTGAAGGTAAATATTTATTGATTTTCAAGTCAACTATGCTTTTACTGTAGGTTTTTCATATAGTAGTGATAGTCTTTAAGGTTCACATCATCAAATTTGTGTTTATTGTGAAAATTTTATTGCAGTTACTGATTATTAATCTTCTATCTATAAAGATTATTTGACTGTTGAAAATTAACTCACAAAAAATACTAAAAAATAATACAACTGCAACTTCACAAATAAAACTCACAGGAATAGAGAAGAAAACATGCAAAATAATAAACACAATATTTTTGGACAAATTGTCCCTGGAAAAGCCTTGGAGGGAAAACCAGTACTGTAGATGAGGAATTATATTAATCTTCAGCAAATGAAGAGATACATAAACTGCTTGCCTCTTACTGACAAAGCTTCAACAATATTCTTCTCCGAAAATTCTTCCCTGAATTTCTCTTGCTAAAATTCCACTGTTGCTGCCTCCAACGCTATCATTGCAACCTTGCTATCACACCAAGACTATTTTCTCTCACTGCAAATTAATTTTCTATCACTGCAAATCTTTCTCAAGTGTGTGTCTTGATGTCTTCTCCAAATGCCCATTGACCCCCTTTTAAACTATTCTCATTGGAAAACTAATGACCATGATTTAATCCCAATCAATGGCTAAGATTAATTAGACTCTAGCAAACCCTAACTAACTAGTTTCTAGAAGCCTCTAGATGAATCAATTAATTAAATAATTAATTATCTGGACCTAACTAGCTTCTATCTAAAAGTCTCAAGAATTAAATAATAATTCTTGGAATTGGAGAAAATAGTTGTCTGAGCTACAATAAATTAATACTCCCTCTTAGCGAGGAAGGTGTTCTACATAACAGACAACATATCTTTGAAGAAGATGAATTTCGTCTTCCCAATGCCTTTGTCAAAATGTCTACTACCTGCTGATCTATAGCTATATATTGTAGCTGAATAATCCCTCATTGTACACAATCCCTGATGAAATGATACCTAATTTCTATATGCTTAGACCTATCATGAAACACCGGATTCTCAAACAGCCTAATGCAACTCTGATTTTCATAGTGTATCGCTATAGTATCAACCCTCTGACCTATCAAGGCTACCAACAACTTCCGAAGCCATATCGCCTCACATGTCACCATGCTAGCTGCTATATATTCTACCTTTTCAGAACTCAAAGCCATGAACTTTTGCTTCCTGTTGTACCAAGAGATAACTCCTGGTCCCAAGGTAAAGCAACACCCTGAAGTGATTTTCCTGATCATTGTACTGCCTACCCAATCTACGTCAATATAGCCTATCAACTTGATACCATCACCTCGAGGGTATCTGATCCCATACTCGATTGGACCACACAAATATCGTAACACATGATTTGTTGTTGTCCAATGCATTCTCTTCTTCTCAACCATGAATTGACTAAGATATTTTACTACAAAGGATATATCTGGTCTGGTGTTGACCAAATACATGAGAGACCCAATCAACTGCCTATATAAGGTGGGGGCTACATCCTTCTCCCTGGATATGTCTACCTTCTTCCAATTCATGATCATGGGAGTAGACATGGCTCTGCAATCCTCCATCTTGAACCTCCTCAAGATTTCAATATAGTATTTCCCTTATCCAAGGAAAATCTCACCATCTATCTGCCATACCTCCATGCCTAGAAAGAAGTGCATAAGCCCCAAATCCTTCATCTCAAACTCTATTGCAAGGTCCCTCTTGCACTCTTCTATGAGCCCCAATGAACCTATTAAAAATAAGTCATCCACATATAGAACAAGAATGAGAACCTCACCCCCAACTACCAAGTAGTAGAGATTAGCATCCGCCTCACTCTTCACAAAGCCCATTCCCTGCAAGTATTTATCAATGCGTTCATACCACACCTTGGGAGCCTTCTTGAGTCCGTACAAATCTCTCTTCAATCTACACATGTGGGTTTCACTACTGTGTGCTACAAAGCCCTCTGGTTGTTCTATGTATACCTCTTCTTTCAATTCACCATTAAAAAACATTGTCTTGACATCCATTTGATGGATCTACCATCCCATATGTGCTGCAAGAGAGATCATGGCTTGTATAGAAGTATACCTAGCTACTGGAGCAAATGTCTCCTCATAGTCTATTCCCTCATTTTGAGAGAAACCCTTGGCTACAAACCTTGCCTTATATTTCTCGATGCTACCATCTACATCGGACTTGATCTTATAGATCCAACATGATCCAACCACTGCCCTATTTTTCAGTCTAGGCACAACCTCCCACACATAGTTTTGCACTATTGAAGTATATTCCTTAACCATCGCATCTCGCCACACTTGTTGTGTGGCCTCCTAATAGCTTGAAGGGTCACAATCTACCAACTAACTAACTAATACCATATATTCATTATACCTAGATGGTTGTCTCCACTGTCTATTACTCATCCTAGGAGCTCCCACAAACTCCTGAGTATCCCTTTGTTTATGTTGGTTACTGCTACCAACTGTAGAGGATGAAATATCAACCTCCATGTGTTCCTAATGCATCTCTTGGATCTATTTCATTTGTTGCTCCATACTCTGCGAACTCTTAGCACTTGAGCCTGTGCTTGTACTAGTAAGTGTATTCGAGCTTCGTTGTCCCTAATTTGATTGCTCAATCCTTGGAGCTTTTGTTGGCTACTCACTCTGATCATCTGCTGGAAAATCTATGGGACTTCTAAATGCCTTTTCCTCTATGAACTTGACATCACGCCTAACTATAATCCTCCTGGCCCCTGGAATAAATATACAATATGCCTTTGAGGTTTCATTGTACCCCACAAAGTACCCTCTCTCTACAGTCTAATCTAACTTGGAACATGTAGCCCCTAGAATGTGACAATATGCCAAACTCCCAAATATCCTGAAGTGGCTGACATCTGGCTTCTTCCCTGAGAATGCCTCCTTTGGTGTCATCTTGCCCAATACCTTATGTGGAACCTTGTTCTATATGTATACTACCATACTGCATGCCTTTGCCCATAAGTAGTGTGGCATATCTTTGTCATACAACATAGCCCTTGTCGCCTCTGATATATACCAATTCTTCCTTTCAGCAACCCCATTCTACTACAGGTTGTAAGGAATAATCCATTCTCTCTTGATTCCTTCCCTGGTACAAAACTCATGGAACTCTTTCCCTTTGTACTCGCCTAAATTGTCTGACCGAAGAACCTCTATCTTCCTACCTGTCAAATTTTCCACAAGAACTTTGAACTCTTGGAAATGACTAAAAACCTCATCCTTGGTCTTCAAGAAGTATATCCAAATCTTCGTGGAGAAATCATCAATAAAAGTAACAAAGTACTTGTATCCTCTAAGAGACTTCATCAATATTGGTCCACATATATTTGAATGTACTAGATCAAGAACACCCTTGGATCTGGTCTCACTTTCCTTGGAGAAGTTTCTTTCACAAACTTCCCCAACACACATCCCTTACATACATCACCATGGTTTGTGCTCACCTCTGGAAAACCTATCACTGTCTCACGAAGAAATTTAAGTGCTCCATGATGTATATGGCCCATCCTCCTATGCCATAGCTCTCCTTGATCTCTAGAATTATTGGTGCTCATCAGTGCTGTATGAGTATCAAACTATAACCTGTAAAGTCAGACGCTCCTAACTCCAATAGCTAGGTGATTTCCAATTCTTGTGCTTGATTAACACATTTTCCCCTCTAAAGAGTACATTGTAGCCTTTATCCTGAAGGAAATATATGAAAATTAGATTCATACCCAAGCCTAGCACATGCAACACATCATGAATGGTAATCGGCTTGCCATTCTCCCTCTGAAATAAAATAGTCCCTTTCCCAACTGGATTTATTTTGGACATGTTCCCCATAGAAATCTGGATTTTGATGTCCTCCTTCATGTAACTGGATAAGTATTCTCTAACTCCTATCATATGAAATGATGCCCCACTATCTATGTACCAAACACCCTATGAGGTTGAGCTAACCATACAAGCTATGAGTGCAAACTCATCCTCCATTCTACTAGAGAGCTCATCTACACTTGTTGAAGTTGTCGTTTGCTTCTTGCCTTTCTTCCTTTGTGGGCAATTTCTGATATAGTGGCCAAACTCATGACAGCCATAGAACTTGAATTTAGACAAGTCCTTCTTCTCACCTTTAGGATTTTATCCTTTGCTAGACCCCTTCTTTGTTTTCCCTTTTCCTGCTAGGGCAACGTTTTCTTGTTTTGCCTCACTTTTCTAACTCTTACTGCTAGTACCATTGACAAGGCTTAGAAGCTCCTCTTGAGTGAAGTCACTCCATAATTGATCCCAACTTGGTAAGGTGTCTCATCCATTAATAACTTGAACAAAGACATCCCACTACTTAGTAAACCCATTTAGGGCTATCTGTACTAGCTTGTCATCATCTCGTTTATCTCCAATAGCTACCAACTCATCTTTGAAAATTCTAAGTCTGGTGAGGTTACTTGTAACATCTTCTCCCTTGTTCATCCGGGTATTCCTCAACTTTTCTCTGAGAAATCAGCTTCCTGTTAGTGGTAGCATTCTGGTACTGATTCAAAATGGCATCCCACATCTTCTTCGTTGTGTCCAACTCTGCAATATGCAGAACAATATGATCCTTAACACCATCAAGAATCAGCCTCCTTGCCTTGGCATCTTCCTTATTATATGCTAAGAGTTGTGTTGGATCTGTAGGTACAGCTACAACATTGGTCACATATTCTTTGATTCCATTCTCTTCCAGTAATAAAGAAATGTTGGCTTTCCAGACACTAAAATTTGAGGCTCCATTCAATCTATCCTGATCTCTTAAACCTGTTGAGGCCATCTCAAAAAAATATAATAATAATAAAAATAATAATACTGAAGAGGTAGAACTAGGTTTTATAAACCCTCATTTTTTTCTTCCTGTTCTTGTGCTAAGCTCTTTCTGCCCTCAAATATGCGCTGATACCATGTAAAATTTCTATTGCAATTACTGATTATTAATCTCCTATCTATAAATATTATTTGACTGCCGAAAATTAACTCAAAGAAAATATTGAAAAATAATACAAGTGCAGCTTCACAAATAAAACTCATAGGAATAGAGATCCAAACTGCTACCATGCAGGTCTTCGGACAAACCTATGCTAGTTACATGCATTCTAGCTGAGAGAAATTTAAATTATCTTGAAATAGATTATGACATGAGAATTATAGAAGAGGTAAGTTGTGAAAGGAATTTTAAATTATTAAACTCTTCTACTTAATAAATTTTTAAGTACAATAAACTTAAAATAAAATAGTTATTATTAAAATATTGTTTATATAAGAAATTAAAGATATAATTTAGAATTTTTTTATATTATAATTTAATATATATATTTTTATTTATGATTAGTTTTTTTATATATATATTTTAATTGATAGATCACACTTTTATTTTTACAGTTGTATATTGATTTTAAAGATGTTCAAGTCTATAAATTGATAATATTTGAAAGTTTCTAATAGTCTTCAATTTATTTTAAAATCTAAAAAGTTGCATTTTCTAAAAAGTTTTACTTTTCAGAAAATTCTATCTAATCTTAGTTGTCTCTAGCACTCTCCTTTTGAAATTGGTTAGAAAAAAATAGAAAAAAAATATATATATAAAGGAGTGTGAAATATTATACTACTATACTTCCATAATGTTCACCTTCATCAAGCCAAGCAATCTGTGAACCTTCAAAAACTTGTTTTTTCATTAATGAAATAATTTTGTAAATTACTAAATTGAATTTGAAAAGGATCTTGAATCTAAGGAACATCAATTTTAATTTTAATTTTTATTTATTTTGGCATAAACAATTGGAATGTTAGAAATTTTAGACACTTTGTTCACCATAAAATATGGTAATAGTAGAGTTTTATACAATATCAATATCTAATTAGATATTTAGAATTAAAACACTTCCTTTCATCCATCCTTTATTGTTCTATAATTTAGATCACAAGAAGAAAATGAAGCAATTGTTTATTTTTACTATTCAAAGTAATGGTCTTGGACCAAGCTTAAAAACATAAACATATGTGCATTTCTTATCATCAACATCATTAGCTTAATGGCATTTTTGGATCGCACTCGAGTGGTATGTCCTTGGCTAAGAAGTTGTTGAGAACCGGATACTACAAGCCCATAATGGAGCGAGACGCACATGACTTCGTCAGAAGATGTTTACAGTGTCAACTGAAAGGAGACCATATCCATGCACTAGCTCAAGAGCTTCACCCTATTGTCACACCTTGGCCCTTTTCATAGTGGTGGCTTGATATCATTAGAAAAAGCACACCCACCTCATCCAACGACCACAAGTTCATCATCACCGCCACATAGTACTTTACAAAGTGGGTTGAAGCTATTCCAATGACCTACATAACGAGAAAGAAGATATCCAAGTTCATCCTGAACTACCTCATTTTCCAGTATGGTGTCCCCCATGCCATTATTTCAAATAATGGGACACATTTCAAAAACCAGGATATCTATGACTTATGTGAAAAATTCAATATCCAAAATCGCTTTTCCACTCCGTACTATCACCAAGGCAATGGCCAAGAAGAAGCTACAAACAAAACCATCTTGAAAATCCTTAAGAAGATAGTCAATGATGTTGGTTGTGACTGGCATCTACAGCTAAATCCCTCCTTATGGGCCTATCATACTAGTATCTGAACACCAACAGGTGCCACCCCATTCTCCCTGGTCTACGGATCGAAAGCTATCTTACCCATTGAGATTATCAGAGAAATGGGCGTTGGGAAGCCAATATATGGTGTTCTATTCTTTTTTATGTCTAGTGCTTTTGTGGTAGTTTATTTTAATAATCCATTAATCACAAAACACATCTATATTTTTTAATAGTTATCATAATGTATGACTACTCTTTAGGTTATTAAGTGAGGTTGTAAGGCTGTTTGAAAATCTTGTGTGCATTGTGAATATGGACTTTTCAATCTTGACTTATGTATTTACCAAACAATATATTTTGTCCTCTATTTAAGTTGTTTTATGTTTCTTGATAGGCTTAAGAAAGAAAAGCGTCAAATACACCTTGGTAAGTGCATAAATCTTTTCAAATTTATATTTCTTCAAAGTTGAGATATTTTCTAGGAAAATGATAACTTATATGTGTAATTATGGGTATGTGTAGGATCATCATGGAAAAAATAGTTCCTTAAGTGGCAATAAAAAGATAGAAAATCAGAGTTAGACAACTTGACGTAAATATTTGAATAAGTTATATATATTGTTTCCAAAAAATGTAAAAATAGAATTTGTAGAAAATTGAATGTTGTTTCTAAACTACTAGACCTTTATTTAAAAAAAAATTCTATTTGGAAAAAAATTGAAATTTCAATGTAGTAGTATTTAAATTTCAGGGTAAAAATAACAAGTAGGTGTCTATCTGACCACCCTAACCACAATAAAATGATAATATTTTCTTATAAGCTTTTAGATATAAGTAGAGGACTCATGTCCCAATGTGATGCATATTTTTTTAGAATTTGTTTCCATGTACATAATTAATTATGAAATTTTTATTACAACTTTTAAAAATATAAAAGCTCGTCTGTCTAACCACCTTAACTTGATCAAAAATTCATGAAATTCAATTTTTTTTTTTTTAATCCTATAGTATGCAAAGCATAGAATGTGACACATGTTTTGGATTCAAAAAATGTGATACTGTTTGAAAGTTATAGATTTTTTTCAATCAGCCTATCATTCAGGACTTTATTCATAATTCTAATAGAAAATGAATAATAATTAGTTATTAAATTCAAAGCAAAGCATAATTTATATTGGTGGAAAGCTGAGAATCTCCTCTAAAAACCCTTTTTGTTTCATAAATTTTGGGTAAAAAAAAAGTCGTCAGCCACATGGGCCATCATATGGCTTACATATCACCACTTTTTGGCCCATCATGATCCTGTACATACCCTTATAACGTATATTTATAACTCTTAATTTTGCTTTGGTTTCTAGGTCAATATTTCACTGCTAAGGTTGTAGCAAGGTTAGTACTCCAAACAGTTTCCAAATGTGTTTGATATGGTGATTTCCAATTATGTGATCCAAACTATTACCATGTAGATCTTCGGACGAAGCTATGCTAGTTACACGCATTCCATGTAAGAGAAATATAAATTATCTTGAAACGGATTATGACATGAGAATTATAGAAGAGGTAAGTTGTGAAAGGAATTTTAAATTATTAAACTCTTCTACTTAATAAAGTTTTAAGTACAATAAACTTAAAATAAAATAGTTATTATTAAAAAATTATTTATATAAGAAACTAAAGATATAATTTAGAATTTGTTTGTATTATTATTTAATATATATTTATCTATTTATGATTGGTCTTTATATACATATATTTTAATTGACAGATCACACTTTTAGTTTTATAGTTGTATATTGCTTTTAAAGATGTTCAAGTCTATAAATTGATAATATTTCAAAGTTTCTAATAGTCTTCAGTTTATTTTAAAATATGCATTTTTTAAAATGTTTTACTTTTAAGAAAATTCTAGATAACCTTAGTTGTCTCTAGCACTCTCCTTTTGAAATTGGTTAGAAAAAAATACCAAATAAAGAAAAGATATAAAGGAGTGTCAAATATTATACTACTATACTTCCATAATGTTCACCTTCATCAAGCCAAGCAATCTATGAACCTTCAAAAACTTGTTTTTTATTAATGCAATAATTTTGTAAATTACTAAATTGAATTTGAAAAGGATCTTGAATCTAAGGAACATCAGTTTTAATTTATTTTGGCATAAAAATTTGGAATGTTAGAAATTTTAGACAGTTTGTTCACCATAAAATATGGTAATAGTATCATTTTATACAATATCAAGATCGGATTATATATTTAGAATTAAAACAATTCCTTTCATCCATCCTTTATTGTTCTATAATTCAGATCACAAGAAGAAAATGAAGCAATTGTTTATTTTTACTATTCAAAGTAATGGGCTTGGACCAAGCTTAAAAACATAAACATATGTGCATTTCTTATCATCAACATCATTAACCTAATAGAATTTTTGGATCGCACTTGAGTGGTATGATCTTGGCTAAGAAGTTGCTGAGAACCGGATACTACTGGCCCACAATGAAACGAGACACACATGACTTCATCAGAAGATTTTTATAGTGTCAATAGCATGGGGACCTTATCCATGCACCAAATCAAGAGCTTCACCCTATTGTCACACCTTGGCCCTTTTCATAGTGGTGGCTCGATCTCATCAGAAAAATCACACCCACCTCATCCAATGGCCACAAGTTCATCATCACCACCATGCAGTACTTTAGAAAGTGGGTTGAAGCCATTCCCATGACCTACATAATGGGAAAGAAAATATCCAAGTTCATCCTGAACTACCTCATTTGCTAGTATGGTGTCCCCCAAGCCATTATCTCAGATAATGGGACACCTTTCAAAAACCAGGATATCCTTGACTTATGTGAAAAATTCAATATCCAACATCGCTTTTCCACTCTATACTATCACCAAGGAAATGGCCAAGAAAAAGCTACTAAAAAAACCATCTTCAAAATACTTAAGAAGATAGTCAATGATGCTGGTCATGACTGACATCTGTAGCTAAATCCTGCCTTATGGTCCTATCATACCAGTATCTAAACACCAACAGGTTCCACCCCATTCTTCCTAGTCTACAGATCAGAAGCCATCTTACCCATTGAGATCAAACTCCGATCCTTGAGAATATCATTGCAAAACCTCATCACAGATGAAGAATATAGGGTCTCATGACTGAATGAGCTAGAGTTATTGGATGAACGGCATATGGATGACCTAAACCATCTACAGGTGTACCAAAACTGACTCAAGCAAAGTTACAACAAGAAGATCGGGAGGTCGATATTCCAAGTAGGTGACCTAGTGTTGAAGGAGAACCAAAAGAATGTTTCAAACCCAAAAAGAAAAGACAAATTTGAGCCTAACTGGTTGGGACCTTTTTTCATAACAATGAGCTATAAGTCAGGGTCATATCAGTTATCAACACCATAAGGTGAACCCTTGCAGGAGCCCATGAACAACTCCCATCTCAAAAAAATTTATGCCTAAAATCTTGAAAGGTATATAACCAAAATACAACAAAAAAATTAGAAAATTTCCTAAAAGAATGATCACCCTGATGAAAACCTGATAAATAGGTGTCTTGGTGAAAACAAAAAATTCCAAAAATCCAAAAATCCAAAAAAAATCAAAAAAAGGATTGTAAATAGTAAATAAAAAAATTGTCCTCTAGTTGAAAACACTTCGGTGGTGCTTTGGACAACTAATTTGGTGAAAATTGTGCAAATAGGCGCCAAACGTAAATGAAGCACTCTCCATCCACTAGGATCTTCGGTGGCGCTTTGAACAAGTAATTTGGTGAAAACTGTGCAAATAGGCGCCAAACATAAATGAAGCACTCTCCATCCACTAGGATCTTCGTGGCTAAGTTTGCACACTCACTTATCCATTACATCTTACCATTCATCCATTACATTCCACCATCCATTCACATTTGTACAATAGCTTGATCTTGTGTTTGTATCATGTTCCACCCTAGTACTACTTGGTATATTCCCAAGGTTAGCTTGTCTAGCCTGTATCAAAGTAGACTATCACATCATGCTGGGGGCATGTTCCTATACCTACATCAGATTTGATTCATGTATATTCTCGTGAACTTCCTGAAAATCCATCAAAAATCCAAAACATATGAGAAAATCAATCAAAACTCAAAAACATCAAAAAATCAATCAAGTCAGTGGAGTCTTTCATCTGTCTGAACTATGTCGTCTTTGAGCTTGAACATAGGAGAGTTTGATCTATGATTATCCCCCAAGATATTTTAGGTCAGTCTTTTAGGCATCCATCGCAATGGCAATCTGTTTGCCTATCTATCTCATCAATCAGACCTGCATCAATCGAACTACATGTCTCTGTGTGTATAACTTAGGCAAGGCTAATCTATGGATCAACTCCCAACACCCCTAGGATAGGTCTTTATGTTAGTCTCTTGGTCATAAATCTTGAAAATACTAAAAACATTTGTCAAACATCACAAAATTTCAAAAACAACCTCAAAACATTCAAAAAACAACAAAAACATCCAAATATTTGAAAAAAAACACAAAATGGTGCATTTGTCTCATCTTGCTTTCATCCGCAATAATCATCATTCATAATAAATCAATCATCATCTTCATCCTTTGGTGATTCAATCAGAAGTAAGTCTAGCAGGTTCAAAAGTTCAAAAGTGAACACCTAATCATCAAAGTCTCAAGTCTAGATTAGTGAGTCAACAAGTTGATCAACTCAGAGTATCAATAGCTTATCATCCAATCAAAATCTCATTATCACTTGGTCACAACATGTCCTAGGAATGTGACCTTCCTACGATGGACATCAGCATCAGGCATCACTGTAGTTTACTCATGGCTAGCGGTATGAAGAACATCAACTTGTTTGTTTACTTTATCTTTTCTTTGGATTTATCTTATTGCGCTCATCCCAATGACCTCTCAATGATGTCTAAACAAAAATATTTAGTGAGAAAGGAATGGGACAACGATAATTATCTTTATGTATGTAGTTTTTGTTGGATTTTCTTGTAAAATAACTTCATCATGCGTGTTGTGTTTGGTTTGTAGGGATGGTATTCTAAATGTCTTTTTGACCACATAGGAAGGCTTGCTTTTTTTATGTTTTGGTCTGAGATGTTTAGAGTATTTGAACTATATTCTGAATAAAGTGTTTTATGTCAAGTGTGAACAAGAGTACTCCTATCTAATTGTCGAGTCAAAGTCCATCACACTAAGTGCAACACCATCCTAGTTCTTTATACCTTGATGCATCACACCTATGTGTGTTATCAAACATAAGGAAAGTTATGCTTTTTATCTCTCCCATCCCTGGATAAACAATACATCATCATCATTCATCATATCTAATAAAGCCTCAATGACTCATGGAATTTTTGGACTTTTGCATCCTCTTAGATTCAAGGGTTGATCCCTCTCATTCTCCTATCATATTCCACACTAACATAGTATCATTTCATCAATGCATCCACACTCCCATCCTACATAATCATGTCATATCATCATAGGACCACATCATCCATCTCACATGCATTGCATAATCATTTAATATGTTTGAAATAATATAGATTTGCTATTCTAAGCATCTTACAAACATCGCATTTAAATGATGATTATCATATAGTCTAATTATCTATACATCCATTTTGAACCTCATTGTCGTGATATCGATTCTCAAATTGAACTTCTCGTGTAATATATTGAGGGGGAAAATGTACCAATATGGGTATGTGCAGGATGATGAGGGACCAAAAGTGGCAATGGGAAAAAAATCACGTTTTGGATCGACTCAAAAATGCGGAAATGCCGAGTTGATTTTTCTTAGGTTCGGGTGTCAGTACATTTCTCCAAAGCAATGCCCAAACCTACTTTTGCAAATCAGATATCTAATTTGAAAAGCTTGTATAAATAAAAAAACCGGACTGTTAAAAGTCATTTCACATAATTTGGACTTGGGCGCACAAGGAGAACAAGAAATCCGATATCTGATTTCATGAAACATCTTATTTGAAAGGTATGTTATTGGTTTTTTTATGTCAATTAGATTCTTATAATTTTAAGTAGTTTTTACAAAAAAAAATTCAAAAATAGGGTTTTTTATTGATTTTTATTAAAAACTAGAGTTTACAATGAATTTTTATTAAAAAATAATGTTTGTAAATGGATTTTGATTAAAAACTAGTGTTGTTGATGTATTTTTATCAAAATCTAGAGTTTGTTATGGATTTTTGTCAAAAAGTAGGGTTTTTTGGATTTTTATTAAAAACTAGGATTTTTTTACAATAATTTCATTTATATTGTGTAATTTTAAGTAGATTAATTGGTTTTTAACTTTAATCAGGTATTATGGCTAAGAATGAAAATTCACAAATGCCAAATGCTCCACCACCTCTGCAGCCAAACGCTCCACCACCTCCGCAGCCACCAATTGAAGACTTAATTGGTGAAAAATTAGGGCAATTGAGGGGCATTTATGAAGTTTATAAGGCAATCCCTCAATTGAGAGATATGACAAACACATTGAAGGAAATAATTAATAATATAGAAACCCTCTCCACCCAACATAATGCCTTTCATTCGTGGCAAGAAGACATGAGGGAATATTATGCATGTGGATTGTCTTATGATGATGTGAAATATCTCCAAATAACCAAAGCCCAAATAGCTTCTTTATTCATTAACCCTCGCACTGGTTTTCCAGTGAATTCTAATAAAACAAAACTTTCTATAAAATGGTGCATGAATAGGGACATTATAGATAACATTTGGGATCGTTGGTGTATTTTTTTGATAAACCACCGAACAACAATTTTGATATACCATTTTACTTTATTAAAAAATTATATGTTGAGTTTTTGTTAGGGAATCATGTCAATTACTTTGACATTAACCCCTAAATAAAAATAGAGAAGAGAAATGAAGGTGATTCAACCACGACATATGAATTATGGTAATATTGCTTTATTATTGTTTATGTTTCTATGTTCATTTATGCTTCATTATAAGATTAAAGTCTTTAGGGTTTGATTTTTATGTATTTTGTGGTTGATACAATTGATTCATGCCTTTTACCTTGATTTTACCTTATTCTACACATATAAATCCTGCATTATATATAAAATTGATAATATTCTCCACCAACTTTATGATATTTGCAGGTAGATGGTTAAGCAAAATAAATGATTCCTTCAATGTCAAAACTTTGGAGGGTGGATGAATAAAATTTAGAATCATTCAAGGAGCCTACTGAACAAAACTTGGGTACAATAGAAGAGGTTTCCAAAATTGGAAACCTATTTGAAAGAATGTCCATAACGATTTAGAGAAGAAAGAATGGGAGCAATTCAGCGTCATTTCAATTTTCTATTTGCAAGATATTTTTGTAATAATACTACGGAAAATACTTTCTTTGTTGAGATAATGAAAAGTGTGTCGAAACAATTCATGAAGCATTTGCATGTTAGGTGTTCTATACCTCTCTGTGTAATTGGTCCAATTTTTTTTTAACACAACCCAACCATATACTTTAAACAAATTTTCCTTATGGTTGGTATGAGAAAGAATATTCTTTATATTTAGAGTCAAAGCCAATGCAATGGATACAAAGTCACCTTGATCATTAATACCCTAGTGCATCGTATCTATTTTCTACATCAAACAAGATTGTTCAAACTGTGAAGCCTCCAAACAAAGCGAAAGCAACTCAACAACAACTAACAACATAAAATTTCTATTCATCATCAAATATTTCTTCTGACTAACATCCATCCTACATTACGATATCATTAGTACCATATCCATCCTAGATTCACAATGTCATCAATGCATATTATGATGATAATAATGAAAAAATCATGTATCATGAATTAAAGGCATACATCCATCATATAACATCCATACATTACATAAAAATCATATATCAAAACAATATATTGATCATCCATAATAAAACATCATATATTATAAATTATGATCCATTCCTCGACATCATATGCATACATCAAAAAGGCATACAAAAACATATATAACCATACATCATCATACATATTCATTCATGATCATCACATAAACACATAAATATGAGCTAGATAGAAGGTATGTCTCATATATATCATCATCAAAAAAGGGAGAATGCCATTGTACATCATCATGTGAAACAAGTGTGATAGGGTAATAAAAAATAATACATATATACGAAGCTTTGATTGGGCTAATGAATATATATACAAAATTAATGTTTGAAATAAGTCTGTGAACAAACAACATCATAAAAATCAAGTACATCTATAACACTACCCAACATGAAGGGGGGAGACTCTATAGACCAAGCTACAGACCACGATATGGATCTGGATGACTAATAGAATGACCAATTGACTTAGCACCACTGACCACAACACTAGGCTATTTGAATCTTGGTCATCTCTATGCCTGGGGAAAAAAAGTAGTTGATCCCGCTCAGCATAGAGACTATCTCTCTTGGTCCTTAGATTGTCCCTCTCTATAGTGAAAACCTATAACTGTGTCTCGATAATAAGACATCACCCAACCATTGTATCTCAATCTATGTGAAGATAATCTCACTCTACTATCATAATGGAAAGATGCACCTCTATGACCTGTCACTACCCTATCTTTGTAGCCAACTGAACACCTCCATCCCTAGGTGGTGGAGGGTGACTTGGAACTTGTCCTAGAGCTTAAGAAATTTAATCACCCTAACCACCCTATGCTCCATCATTTCAAGCCCGACCAAGCTACTCAACTAGAACTTCAATATGTTGCCACTCCCCACAATGATGTATGATGCCTACTCTGCCAACTATAGGATCACCGCCAGGATCTACAAATTTCAATGGCATGCATCATGCCCACAACTAATCAAAATTGGGAGTAGTACACAGATTTTCTAAACCCACTGGCTAACCCCATCCGACTGGGGCAAGCACTCTAAAAGTAGCAATGTTAGCATCTCTATCAGCCTGATGACCACAAACACAAACCTCTCTAGTGGTTCGACCAAATCGAGCCTCATATGCATTAGGAAACTGAGTCTATCTCTCTCTAAACTGTCATCATAATCTGTCAGGTAAGTATTACTCTAGAAGAGAATAAGAGTAACCAATCAACCATCTAGTCTGCTGACAGTACTCTAGCTTCTCCTCATCCTTGGGCCATGCATCATAATCCATATAAGGTCTCCACACAAAACTTGGCATGCCATCAAACAGATGATGCCAGTAAGAAAAATCCCCAAGCAAGGTATAGTGAAGAAATTCTCCATAATGATAAGAGTGAAAATCACCATTAGTACAAGCCTATATACCATCGGGCCACATCACTGCAATATGATCCCAAGCCATTACATGTAAAAGAGAGACATTGTAGAAATGGATTTCCCACCTCGATAAGCAATCTCATTTATATCTTTGTAGAGGTGGGTGAGAAGACAAGGACCCCATGCATATTTAATCCCATGCTCAAACATCTCCTCAATACATATACCCCATCGAATGGGGAACTTACGACCTCTCCTATCAATAAAATCTATCGTCGAAACCAAACCACAAAGAACAAGGGAAATAGGTTTTGCACTACCAACAAACTCTGATAAATCAATCTCAGATTGTCGAACATCTTAGTGTCTAACACCAAGCACATGCCACATGCCATGGGTACCCCATCAAACATGGTATGTAACAAGCTCACAATGGATAGGAATGTAAAGAATCCTCCACATATCATCAAGAGTAATGGTTGTCGATAAATGGAAAGAAGAAGTCTCTAAATGCTACCGCTCCATGAGAGTGTTCATCATCACTATGTGACATCGGATGGGAGGAATGTAGCAAATGTGATGTAGTCTGACCGCATCTAGAAAATCTTGAACCAACACATCAAAACTGACAATTAGATCAAATATATCCTGAGGTCATATCTCCCTCAATTGTAATGGTTTAAGGACCACCTAAAATAATTTCAACATACAATGTTAGGGTTTCACTCTGAACATGCAAAATGAAATGAAAATGATGAAGAAACCAACTAAGTTTCCAAAAAAAAATGAAAAGTGAATAAATCTTAGCAAAATCAAAGAAATCTTATCAAAAGCGATGAAATCTCAAGAAAAAGTGAAAAAAAAGCAAGTGCACAATTTTATTTTAAAATTGATAGAAGACATCAAGTGCGCCAAAATCAAAAGCACAAAAGTAACTCAAAAGTGAAAATTTAATAAAAGTGCAAAAAATGAGGAAGAGTAAACAAAGGCAAAAAATGATAGCAAAAACAAAGTTCAAAAGTGAAAATTTAAATTAAAAGCGTAGAAATAAGTCAAGCGCATAATTTTTTTGCAAACATGAGCTTTCCAAAATGAAAAATGCACTAAAGCCGATGCACTAGCATTGAAATCATAAAATAATCACTTTTGACTTGAGGAACTTTCTGCATAGATTACGAGAACATGAGAAGATGAAAATGAGAATCGAGAGGGTACATACTAAGTCACCTATTGGTGTTTTTCCCTACTGAACCCTGAAACTCTCTAAAGGGATGCCAAGCCTTATATTCAAGAAATTCCTAGGTTAGAGGCCAACAGAATGAGTAAAGAATTATGGGATCTCTACTCCTTCTCTTCAGGATTTGTGGGACCAAGGAAGGTATTTCCTTATTGTGTTCATTATGATTTATTCAAATAGGGAACACTTTAGCACAAATAAGTTCTTATAATCAGAAAATGAACAAAATATAATATGATTCGTTTGATCCTTCAAGTAAATAATGTACCACTTACTAGGAATGACGGTATATCTCAAACTTACACATTAGAATTGGTAATATTTTAATTTATCTCTGTTCTTATTTTGAGCCTATAATTGGACTTACTCCTAGTTCATTTATTGCACAAATTCTTGAAAAATAGGCTAGTGCTTCATCAATTGGGAAATGGGGTCGAATATGGAACACCTAGTAATACACAAATTATTTAGCCTTGACCTAGATCGACTATTCTCGTAAGCATGCCTTACACTACAAAAACTCACATTATTCAAAACACTACTCCTTATCAGATCCCATGCACCTAATAACAAACCTATGACTACATTCCAACATTTAATCAACTCTTTGAGTCAAAGCGTAGAATAAATTCACACATTCAAATGAACCATTAAAGATAAATGAAAAGATCCTTGATATTTCATTCATAATCTGCTAGAACTGCATACAAGAGAGCACATGCTTTAAATTTTAGATTTCTTTCGATATTAGTAACTTATATATAACTATTTAAGGCCATTAAATATCTGAATTTTACCAAAGAAAAAATACTGGGAAACTTCCCAAGCTTTATACATTATACCTCTTATATGTATCTAAATTCTATACAGAGCATTCTAGACTCAAATATTTTGACCCCTATAATGAGCCTTGAAATCCCTTTTATAAACCAAGGGAGAAACAAGCATCAGACTCATTACTATTACATTTCAAAACATTTCATTTCAACATAAAATTAGATTTCATTTCCAAAACTTTTCCGAAGGTGAATTGCAACCATTTACTGAATAGGGGAAACCATAATTGTAACAACCATCAAAAGGGGTCGCCAACCACTAATAGAATTTATATTTCATATCCAGCCAAAACATCACAATACTATTACCATAACCAAAATTTAGAACCCAGAAATGCTCTCCATCACCCAGACCTAACACTAGCATCAGCACCACGATACACATGTCCACTTCGCATCCTTGCAACAACGAGAGAACTCACCACCCCATCATCATCTTTGTCTTTACCGGCCATCACACAATATATGAACCCCAATCCTATACTTGCACAAAAATTGAAAACAAACACTTAATTAGATCAATATGCAAGTAAGAACAAGGATTCCCCATGAAATCCATTTGCAATGCTCAAATAGGAAAGAAAATGAAGAAATTTCCATAAAACACAATGAAATCCTATTCTAACATGCAAACTCTTGATCCCATGGGGGAATTGGTGCCAATTATGTGTAGAAACTGGCCCTTTCCCAACTCCTTTGTAGGCTTCATGATAATTTGTCAATGATTGAAGCTCCTTAATGAAATTTTGGCATAACCTAGCTATGAAACCATAAAAATGGTGAATACTTGCTATGAAGTAGACAATATTAGCTCTCAATGTGAAAAGAGTAATTTTGCTCAAATTGTGGATGTTGAATGAGAGGAAGATTCTCTCATTTATAGATTTCAAATTGGAAGTATGAGTAAGATTTGAGCAATGTGGGATCATTCAACATCCAATGGCCAAGTTCCACTTGTCAAGATGTGAATGGTTGAAGCTTGTGCACATTTTGATCAAAGTGCCAATAAATGATACTAGGTGGAATTTCAAAATAGTGAAATGACATGTGAGAGGGAAAAAAGAATGAAGTTAATGTCACTTGGATTAATGCACAAGGACATGTAAGAGGGGAGTGAATTCTTTGCTGGATGTACAAATTCATTTGGATTTGAATTCAAATTTGAGGGAATATTCCCCTTTTATGCCATGTGAGGGAAAATAAGAGATTTAATAAATGAATTAAATCTATTTTCATGTGCAAGTTGCATTCTCTAAAGGATTTGACATGATATAGGATTAAATTAATCAGGATTAATTAATTTAATGAGAGTTTTAGGAGATGTGACAATTTTGACTCAAATTTATGAATTATTTAAATCAAATTGGGAGGAAGGATTTAATTAGATAAATGTTTTGATTTATTTTACTAAAGGGGATAATGTTAGATTAAATCAAATAAGGTTTAATTTATTACATTTAATAAGAGGACTTTAGAGAATCAATTTAAATAAAATGAATTATTCAAATGAACATAGATAGAGGATTAATTGAATTAAATTGATTAATTTAATCAACAAGGGAGAAAGACTTAATTAAATAAATAATGATTTATCTAATTAAAAGATGAAAAGTGTTAATAAGTTGAGAGTATGATTCAGGAAGAAGCGATGTTAGTAATTAGGATCAAGTGTGTTGGTCAATTTTCCATGTCTACATTTTTCCCCTCTTTGAAGCCATGCACTTGTTGTATTGGTTCAAAGAATAAACTGCTGCGATCAAAGTTCAAAATTTATCGATTATTTTGAATTCCCCACTATTTCCCCAGCAGAAGGATTATGCTGATATGTTGCCCCCTTGAGAGATCGAACAAAAAATTTGATAATTGGATGGTCTCGCAAAAAAAGAGGACAAGGTGCCTGACGGGTCCAAAAATGCCCTAGAATGTCAAAAAATATGTTAAAATGCCAAAAAAGATAAAACATAGTCCCCGATTGCAAAAAAAATGAGATCGAGGGACCAAAACCTTAGCTGGGTGGTCAAATTAGGTTAAAAAAATCCTAATTTGCAATCTTAAATAGACCTTGAGAGGTCGCTTTCAATTCATTTCCACACTTAGCCTTTAGAATTTCTACACTTTGAGCTCTGATTTCTGGTCGAGATGGCACAATGACAACCTCCCAGGCACATGTTGGAGAGGGTATGAGTGCACCAGCGGCTAGTCGGCATAGGACCCGTGGTATGTACCCCTATCCAGACTTTTGATTTTATCATTTTATGTGCATTTAATAGGGTTTAGTTCATCTTTAGGTCAAGCGGCGCTATAAAGCACCACTACAAATGCTCAATCAGCATCATGCGGCCTCAAAATGCACTGCATATGAGAATAGTGCCACCGCGGGTCAGTTGGGAGATTAGGGTTTCTTGTCAAACTCATCCGCATATGAAAATTTGACCGCACGACATAGTTTGAAACTAGGGTTTTGGCACAAAGTCAGCCGCATACGAAAATTAGACCACACAACGCACTTTGGAGTTTAGAATTTTGCAAACTCCACTGTGGCAGTGTAGTTTGGAGCTTGGGCCGCATTTGCAAACAACACCATATTTGTTGTTTCAAATGCGAAAAGCTGACTCAAGAGGCAATTTTTTTTAATGAGACTTGACGCGATGGTTTCTCTTGTGCAGGAGGACCTTGACATACTTCATTTAAGGGAGCACCAATGGCCGATGCTCAGGAGATTATAGGGTATGCACATATTCCTCAAGGAGAAACTTGGTATGCTTAGCCTTTGGTTTGTTGCTTATGTTCCTCCTGTTCGAACCCACTTGGGGATGATGATAGCTTTGGTCGAGTGGTGGCATAGTGAGACCTCCTCATTTCATCTTCTTACCGGCAAGGCCATGATCAAACTCAAGGATTTCTAGCACATCCTTCGACTGCCCATCAACAAAGACAGAGTGATTTATGATCCAGATGCTAGTAGGGATGCCTGCTATGATGTGATGGGTGTTGATGAGATCCATTTCTTTGATGGACAAATTGACTTGGAGAGATACCGAGGTATAGTGCCCACTTACAAGCTGATTGTTGTAGCTATTATTTCAAGTCTTGTGGCACCAGATCGGCGAGGTCGATACTTTAGTCTAGGTTGGGGAC
The DNA here is from genome assembly GCA_007115665.2 of Sequoiadendron giganteum. Taxonomy (NCBI): domain Eukaryota; kingdom Viridiplantae; phylum Streptophyta; class Pinopsida; order Cupressales; family Cupressaceae; genus Sequoiadendron; species Sequoiadendron giganteum. The sequence continues at coordinate 103,746,767 of VCHN02000014.1, forward strand.
TCACATGGGAGCGGATGGTTGTCTGCAGAGAGTACTTTTCTTTGGGGCCAGTGATGGTGGCCTCTTTATACAGAGATTTGCATCAGTTTGTGTATCTTGACAGTAGGTCCATCAGGGCCAGAGTTACTTTATTACACATCTGGGCATGGGAGTGGATTCATGTGCTCTGTCTAGATGTCACACCGATTGTGCTAGATATTGATAACCATGTTGTTTGGAGATATGGTGGGGCATAGATCCACTTTACCCACAGTGACATAGGTGGAATTGCACGTTGGCGATGAGCCCTTGATGAGATGAGGGAGTTCATTTGGAGGCCCATGGTATGATGATGCAGAGCAGTTGTTTTTCACTTGGCAAGATAGATGGATGCAAGGCTGCGAGCATACTATGATAGGGTGCTACCTTCTAGATAGAGTGGCCCGATAGTTTAGAAAGGTTCAGGACATGTCAGATGATCAGTATGTGTCGATCTTCGCCCGTTCGTCATGAGAGACGGCATGGGGCCAACCCATCCCAGCGCCAAAGGCAGTAGCCTCATTTAGATAGCTAGTGGTTAAGCCATGGACATATGATCAGGGGCTAACAGATGTAGGAGTGACCCAAGTATATAGAGCCCAGTTTAGGTCTCCTCTGAGATTGACAATTCCAGGTACGAAAATCCCACGGTGGAGGCCTAGAGGCAGGTCAGCTAGTAGGGCCAGGGGTTAGGGGGTAGAGGTGATAATGACAAAGATGGTGACAGGGACAGGGTAGGAGGTGGCCCTCCTCCACATCATACACCACCATGAGACCAAGAACCACCATGGGATCCAACACCATCGTGCAACCAAACACCACCACGGGTAGGGATACAGGATGACCAGCCTAGAGATAGGGATAAAGCGGTCCCTTAGCAGCAACCACTAAGGTAGCCATATCACAAAGATGCACTGATCCAGTAGTTGCAAGGTTAGATTCAGATATTGAAAGTGGAGAGAGATCAAGTTCGAAAATAGATTTTGATAGTTATTGCTAAGAGGGACTAGGATCGATCTGAGAGGGATCAGGAGGTTGGTCGATGGAGGTAACTAGAGAACCTGGCCTCATCATGCGAGGGCTGGTTAGTTTCCTTATGGGCCTACAAAGAGGCAGTCAAAGAGGCCGAGTATTATCGGTAGCATTACAGACAAACGGTGCTAGTAGTAGGACAAGTGCCAGACTACTCTCAGCAAACAGGGATGAGGCTGCCAAAGGATCACGGTGATAGGCCAGAGGGTGAGGGGCACAACCAAAAGGGCTAGCCCTTTGATCAGAGGTAGTTTTCCATTTTTGATTTATGGGCTCTGATTATTGCCCCTATTGTATCATGTATTTTGATGTACACTTGATCCGATTTTGTACCATGACATTTGGACATTTTGATGATATATATATGATATGGTTCTACTTATGAGATGCCTTGCAATGTATGATATGCAGATGCATTTTAATTTCCTAGGTGTAATGAAATTTTTATGAAATGTTCTATGGTTATGCAATATGATGTATGCTTCTACATGATGATTATGGATGCATTTCTTTTTGTACTTTTCTATGCATTTTTATGATAATCGTATGGATGAAATGCATGCTAATGATTATGATTCAAATGATATGCAAATGATTATGTAATGATAATGGATGTTAATGATTTCTATTATGTTCTTAATGATCCGTGTAATGTATGAATGTAATGCAATGATTTCCTAAGATGCTTAGAATAAAAAATCTATATTATTCCTCATAAGTTGAGATGATTGTAATGTGAGATGATATGATTTAGTATGATCTATATGATATTATATGCACTTATGCTGATGATTTTATGGATGCACGGTGGATGCATTAGCGATGTTATGATTAATTATCATGGTACCATGTTAGTGTGGAAAGAAGATAGAAGAAAGAGATCCAACAAGTCATTAAGAGGATGATGATTTGCTTACCAGGAGTCAGGATTTTCAAAGGGCCAATTACTTTATGTTTGATAACACACATAGTTACGATGCATCAAGGTATAAAGAACCAGGATGGCATTGTACCTAGTGTGATGGAATTTGACTCAACAATCAGATAGGGGTATTCTTGTTCACACTTAGCATACAAAACTTTATTCAGGATGTAGTTCAAATATTCTAAACATCTCGAGAAAAAACATAGAAAGGAATGCCTTCCTATGTGGTCAACAAGATACCTAAAACACCTTTCCTACAAACCAAACAAATCATGCATAACTGAGTTATTTTACAAGAGTATCCCACAAGCACATCAGATAAAAAAGATAATGATCATTGCCCCATTCCTTTCTCTCTAAACCCATTTTTGCTTAGGCATCATCGAGAGGTCCTTGGAATGAGTGCAAAATAAGATAAGTCACAAAGACCAAGAAAAAAGTAAACAAACAAGATAATGTTCTTCATACCGCTAGCCAAGGCTAAACTACTGTGAGATACCTGATGCTTATGTCCATCATGGGAAGGATACATCCTAGGAAATGTTGTGATCAAGGTTTTGGTGAGACTAATTGGGTTATAAGCTATTGACACTCTGAGTTGATCAACTTGCTTGCTAACTAACTTAGGCTTGAGACCCTGCTAGACTTGCTTATGACTGACCCACAAAAGGATGAAGGTGATGATTGATTTATTAGGAATGAGACAATTGTGGGTAAAAGCAAGATGAGACAGGTGCACCATTTTGGGTTTTTCAAATGTTTTGAGGTTGTTCTGATTTTTGGATTTTTCAATTTTTTGGTATTTTGAGATGTTTTACAAATGGTTTTTGTATTTTTCGGGATTTACGATGAAGAGAATAAATTAAAGACCTATCCTAGGGGTCTCGAGAGCTGATTCATAGATTAGCCTTACCTACGTTATATATGAAGAGACCACGTAGTTCGATTGACGACAGACTTGACTCAATGATGAGAAAGATGGGAAAATAGATTTCCAGATTGCAATGGACACCTAAAGGACTGACCTAGGGTGTCTCGAGGGATGATCAAAGATCAACCTTGCCTAAATTCAAGCTCAGAGACGACGTAGTTTAGATGAAAATTGACTTGAATACTGATGAGATAGATGGGAAAATAGATTTCCGTTGTGACGGATGCCTAAAGGACTGACCTAAAATTTGAAATAGATGGGAAAACAGATTGCCATTGCGACAGACACCTAAAGGACTAACCTAAAATGTGAAATAGATGGGCAAACGGATTACCACTGTGATGGACGCCTAAAGGACTAACCTAAAATGTCTCGAGGGATGATCAAAGATCAACCTTGCCTACGTTCAAGCTGAGAGACGATGTAGTTCGGTTAAGATGATGCCACTTTTTTATTTTTTCATATTTTCGACATGTTTTGGATTTTTTGATTGATTTTTTGAATTTTTTTTTTAGATTTTTGGTTTTCTGAATGTTTTTTGGATTTTTGATTGATTTTGACGATTTGGATATGGATATGAGATGATATCAGTGCTCTATTTTGGGATTTTGTTGGAAACCAAGCTAAGGATGAATGATTAAACTAATGGATTGATGATGATAACATTGTTGAGGATACACAACAATGCAAGGATAGTGTTTAAGAAACACAAGGATGATGATGAATTCATGATGATAACATTGTTGAGTATACACAACAATGCAAGGATAGTGTTAAGCAACACAAGGATTGGGAAAGATATCCCAAGATGATGATGGATTGATTGGATTTGGCTTGATCAATATTTTGAGGCTTGATTCGGAACAAAATTTGTTTTGATGATTTTATGTGCAACTGATATTGATTTTTTTGGATTGATGTTCGATGAAAGATAAATCTTTATAAGGAACATCATCTTTTCAAATTATTCCATGGGCTAGTGATTTGGATTTTGTCTCACAAATGCTTGACCAATTTGATTTTACATTCACCAAATGTTTGGATCACCACATAAGTTGGAGGATATATGTCAAGATTTATTCCCGAAGCAAGATGCAAATATTTGCCCCTAGTGTCTAGCAATGTTTGAAAGGCCCTAGGTGGATTCTTGGATAGATGGATGGATATGGTAAGAACGCAAAGGATGCCAAAGATTATCTTGCGATAAGATAAGGTGTTTGAATAGAGGATGCTCATTTGGATAATGTTTTAAGGCTCAGATAACGTTGGGTAGGATAGGATCAATGAAAATGACCCATGTCAAGATGTCTACCATAAGAAAGTGTGAAGTCTACACCAAATTTGGTCAAGATCAAGATAATTTGGAAAATGGATGTAGATATATGAACATGGATTGGATAAATGGTTCATGGATGAATGGAATGCTAGCTTTATTATGGATGGGATGAGATGTTTCCTCCTGAAATGGCATACGTAGATGCTCAATTCTACACATGATGCTTGTTTTCCAATTTTTCATCATGGTACCTATCCAAAGTGCCACCGAAGTGGTTTTGAATAGAGGACGATTTTTCTCTTTATTGTTTTTAATCCTTTTTCTGATTTTTTTGGATTTTTTTATTTTTTTATATTTTTTTATTTTTTTGCTAAAAGATTTAAGCTCATGTTGAGCCACCTGGGGGTGCTGATGTTGATGCTTTTGTCATAATGTGCCATTAAAATCCTGATTGAAGAATTTTCTTTGCCAAGACACATGCACTTGAATGCAACTTTTGAGATTCCTGATCTTCTTTGTTGACACTGGAGTTAACTTCCTCTTTGTGCACACATTGTGATAAAGTGCCTTTTGAATCCTTATGATGAAGGGTCATTGCCAACACATGGTCAATGTGATAATTGGATATCATGCGTGGAGGCATGGATGGTGGAGTGTGTTTAGGAACAGGAGATGGATTGGTTGGCAGTTTGGAACCTTTGACTCTCCAAACTTGGGAAGATGACAATAATGGGTGGATATAGAAGTGTGCATGGAATTAGGACCAACTGCTTGATACACTTTGTATGTTGCTTGAGAAGCTTTCTTTTGCCTTTGTGGACATCTTTGATGGATACTTTTACCTTTTTTATTTTGCCCCATAGTTTCTTTGACTAATGGAGTTTGATAGGGATAATCTTTCTTTGTATTTTTTGGTATCCATATGTATTTGATTTGTCTGATATGCTTCTTAGCTTTTTTTTCTTTGATAATGTTCTTTGTGATTTGATTCAAATATCCCTTTTGATGTTGGTCCTAGTTCGTAGATGGGGTGATATGTGTATGAAGATTCGTGACGTTGATGGTTGTAGTATTGGTATTGGTTTCATCATAAGGATCCTTAGTGCCCCCTATGTTGACATTTGCTTGAGATGAAGTTGCCCCTAGTATGGAAGTAGTACCTTCATGCTTTTATTTTTATTGTTTCGAGAGTTCCTATTTAGCAAGCATTCTTTGACAAATGACCATTGTAGATGACACCATTTCAATTTGTTGCTCTGCTAACTCTGGAATATCCTATTTTTTCTGACATGTTCCCTTGAGTGGATAATACTGGATATCTTCATACATGATGTCCTTGGTCTAAATTTGGGATATATCTGATCTTGATATTGACAACTGAGTTTGATTGTAGGAATCAATATCCCATTTTTTTGTGTAATAATGTTAGGAATAAAGGAATCTTGTTCTGACTAAAGATCATCTACATGTCCATCCACGAGAAGCATCTCATGGATAGATGGAGGATTATGTTCTATCTGGATGTGATTATCATTTAAAGATAAGAGAGTGGGTATGTGTAGGATCATGATGGGCCAAAAAGTGCGAATATCTAAGTGATATGATGGCCCATGTGGCTGATGACATTTTTTTTACCCAAAATTGATGAAACGAAAAGGTTTTTATAGGAGATTCTTAGCTTTCCACCAATATAAATTATGCTTTAGTTTGAATTTAATAAATAATTATTATTCATTTTCTTTTTGAATTATGACTAAAGTCTCGATTGATAGGTTGATTGAAAAATATCTATAGCTTTCAAATGGTATCAAATTTTTTTGAATCCGAAACATGCATTGCATTCTATCCTTAGCATACTATAGGATTAAAAAAAAAGAAAAATCATGAACTTTTGACCAAGTTAAGGTGGTTAGACATATGATTTTTTATATTTTTTGAAATTTGTAATAAAAAAATCATAATTAACTATTTACTTGGAAAAAAATTACAAAAAGTATACATCACATCAGGACATGAGTCCCCTACATATATCTAAAATCTTATAAAAAAATATTATCATTTTATTGTGGTTAGGTTGGTAGACAAACACCTACTTCTTATTTTTTCCCTAAAATTTAAGTACTACTGCATTGAAATTTCAAATTTTCATGAAATAGAATTTTAAAAAATAAAAATAAACCTAGTAGTTTAGAAAATACATTCAATTTTCTACAGATTCTATTCTTATATATTTTTGAAATAATATAGATAACTTATTCAAATTTTTACGTCAAGTTGCCTAACTCTGATTTTCTGAATTTTATTGCCACTTAAGGGCCTTGTTTTTCCATGATGATCCTGCACATACCCAAGTGTCCATTACATCAATGTAGTAGCTTGGAGATGCAAATTCTTGATCTTGAATGATTTCGGAATTTCTTTCGACATGCTTTGGATCAAGTTATTGACATGGGTCAATTTCAAAGAATGGCTTGCTTATAAAGGGTTCTTGGATATCTTCATTAGGCATAGGAAGTTTCTCAAATGTCATGAGGTCAAAGGATGTCCATATGTTTTGGAAAGGATCATTTCTAGACCTTGATGAAAGATGTTGATCACGCTTTGGAATAAATTATTGAGATATGTCCTCTAACTCATTAGGTGATGTAGAGACATTTTCAACATGATCATTGGTCGAAGGATCTTGATCATCATTTTCAACAATTGTGGTGGGAGTCTGTTGCAAGATTTGCTAAGGGAGTAATGTCTATGTTTGCTGCTGAGCCAACAATGTTTGTTGTTGGTCGTGTTGTTGTTGTGCCAACAATGCTTGTTGTTGGGCTTATTTTTGAGCTACTTGTCGTTGTGCCTCAAAATCTTGTAGGACTTGTTGATGGATTGCTTGCAATTGTGCCCAATTTTGTGCTTGTGCCTATAGAGCCTGGTGCTGGGCTTGAGCTTGAGCCTATGTTTGTTGGGCTGCTTGTGCTGCTTGCATAGCTTGTGTGGCTTGTTGGGCTTGTGCAACTTGAGTGGCTTGTTGGGCGGCTAATTGCCTTTGTGCTTGTTGAGCATCCAACTATGCAGCTTGTTGATTTTATTAAAGTAGCCTTTCGTGGTTTGCTTTTTGAACTACTTGAATCATGGTGATGAATGAATTCATCATGTTGAATTTTGGTGGAATCGACAGTGGATTGGGAACGGTGTTAACCGTTGTGATGATTAGAACGATTGTGTTGGTGATTGGGATTTGAGTTGTGGATGGTGCGATCAAGATACTTGGTCCCTGAGAAACCATGCTTTGAGAAATTTGGGGAATGGTGGATGTGTTGACCATTGGTGTAGCTTGAATGGTTGTCATTTGTTGCGATGTTGATGGAAAAATGAAAGGGTTTGATGTGATGCTCTAATTGCTTTGGTTTGGTAGATTGGTGGCGGGTAGGGGAGGAAGGCCCAACCCCAAAGATGATATGGATTTCAAAGGTAATGGAGGGAATGGTGGTGTGTTCCCTTGGAAAAATGATGATGAAGAAGGATCAATGACTCCATCTATCCCAAATAACCCACCTTCTCCTTGTGAAATAATGGGGAGAGAAGTTTGTATATTCAGCTGATAGATTGGTGTTGCATGAAATGAGGATGAGTCTGCATGATTATGGAAACTAAGTGGAACATACTGGTGTAATGATTTTACTAAGATGGAATTATCCGGTGTGGTGTTGATGTTGATCTCTTTGTTTTTTACAAGGTGATGCTTTTGTAATTTGTGAAACATGGTGCTTCCCTTGTTAACAACTAGTGGGGTTGAAGGGATTGTTGATATGACTTTGGGAATATCTTGAGTGATGTTTGGGAGTGATATTGGAGGTATGCTCACAAGAGGCCTTTCCATATTGGTACTCATGTCAACGTCAGAAGGGATTTTGGCCCCTTTTAACACATGTATATATAAAAAGGGATTAAGTTTCAACACATCATTGATGATTCTATGATTCTTGAGATTTTGAACCATTTAAGTTATTTCCTCTTCTGTCATTCCCAAGTCATCGTTGGTGATTTCCTCTATATGACCCTCCTCTAGAGGGTTTTGTGATGGTAGAGAGGAGTTGTTTGGAGGGTTTCTTGATTCCACTAGATTCTTCTCAGGGGCTGTTTGACTTAGGTCAGTTGAAGTTTATGTTTCTTTAGTGATTTCCATGTTCTTCTTCTATTGGGATCTCATTTGAATCATAAAATAGATTGTTTGATCTTGATCTTTAGGCACAAAAGAGAAGAACTAGGAAAGTCTAAGGATCAAAAAGTGATAATGGGGATGAAATATGGATGATGCGGGTGAGTGAAACTCTTGAATAACCTTGGGGGGGGAGATGCTAAACTTTTTAGGGCTTGAATTGATTTGATTTTTCTAGTTTGACTAGGTGCAATTAAGTCAAATAAGATGATAATGAACTTGAAAACCCTAGGAAGTTGTGTTATCCTAGATCAAACTCATTGAAGAGGGTGATTTGACTAAGTGTGTTAAGACAAATGAAGTGATTTTGAACTTGTAAACCTTAGGAAGTTGTGTTATCCTAGAGGTAAATTTTCTCAAGAGGTTTGATAATTTGATTAAGTGTATTAAGTCAAACAAGCCGATGATGATTTTGCCTATAAGTTTAGCATGAATGATGTTTCAAAGCTTTCAAAAGTTTGTTGGTGAAATGGAATTTGATTTTGATGATTGAGTGATGGACGAGAGTGACTAATTTTGATCCTAAACTTGACCTAGACAAGACTCTTTCTTATAGGATCGTAGTATTGAAGAACATGCCATACTTCTAAGTGAGAAAAGAAAATCTTGAAAAAGAGTTAGATTGTGTTGATAATAGAACTCATACAAACTTGGGTCGTTCTTTGAGGCCTTCTTGTAGAAATTATATACCACTCTTTCTCTAACTTCAAGAAGCATTTCAAGACATTCTTCACGAGCCTTTGGACTAAGCTTCTAGAACCTTGGTTTTTGGATTTTGATTTTACAGGAAATCATTTCAGAGGACACATGTGTGAGGTCCAATTTTCCTTATCTTTTTTTAATGAGTTCCTTTTACCAAAGACAATTTCTTCATTATGATTTCAAAGTAAATGTCTATACCTTAATTCCTTTTCATTCCACAAGGTCCATTATGTGAAAATCAAGGTTTCAAGAGCACAATGTCCTAGGTTTGAAATTTTGAAGCTTTTTGTGAATGTTCATTTTCAAATTTTTTGAAGACCAAGCGATGTATTTTTTGATTCCAAGCACATGTAAAACCCTAAGATGAAGAGATAATATTTTGTTGGGTTCCCATGGATAAATCTAGCTACGCATATGATGATTAGATGCTTGACCACATAGGCTCCCCCTTAAAATTTGAAAGCTTCTTTTTATTATTATTTTTTTTCTAATAATTATATCTTTTTATCATAATTTTTATTTATGTATAATATGACTTATTTTGGTTATAATTTTTAGTGAAAATATAGATTATTATACAAATGAGCTAATATATTTGAATAGTGGTGAAAATATTTATATTATTAAAATTTGATTTTATTTATTTAAAAATTTAATCAATATAAATTAAATGATTCACTTTTCATTGTGATAATTATATTTTTTTCTCATAATTCTTATTGTTTTAAGTTTGAATTTTTTTACTAAAAATATTGTGGATCAAAATATGAAGGAATTAATGCATCATTATTTAACCACTGGAAATATCCATTACATTAGTATGTTAAATAAAATAGTTACAAGAGGATGCTTTATCCAACTAGGTAGAGACTAAATCTCATGAATTTTTTCTACAACAAAATGCTTTAGTCAATTGAGTCCAGACCCCATGCCACGATGTTTTAATTTTTATTATTATTGTGATAATTATAATTTTCCATTTTTTTTACTTGTTTTTTATTTTACCTATTTTTATTTATGTTTTAAAAGTTTCTAATGAGAATTTCATTAATCAAACTAGAAGTGAAACAATAATGATTTAGCTAATATACTGATTTAGCTATAATTATCTCTATTATTTAAGAATGTTTAAAAAATAATATTTATATTTATATTTATTCTTTTAAGTTTGAACCTTTACTATCTTTTTATTTAATGTGACAATTATAGTTTTCCTCATAATTTCTATTTTTTTATTTGAAATATTATTTAATAACTATGAAAACTGCATAGATCTTATTATCACTACACAATGATTTAGTGAGTATGTTATATTATTTATTTAAATACATTTAAAAAATAAACAATTAAATGTGACCATTACAGTTTTTCTCATAATTTTATTATTTTTATTTGAAATATTATTTGCTATAATAACAACTAGTAAAAAACCATAGATCACTACACATTGATTTAGTCAGTAAGTTATATTTTTTATTTAAATACATTTGAAAAATAAATAATAAATTTTGTTGTGATATTTCTTTTTATATTTTTTATTGAAATATTTATTTTTATAATAATATTTTGTAATAACATCATAAATCAATCTAGAACTAAACTAATGTACAAAATTTTTGATAATAAAGTATATATCAATTAAATATGTTTAAAATATTTCAATTTAAATATTATATTAATTGACATAATATTATTAATTGAAATAATAAAATAAAAAGTATAAATATTAATAATCTAAAAAATTGTTTTTAAACTAAAATTTGTAAATTGGGAGATTGATTAAAACATTTGCATTTCTTTGTATTTTATAAATAATTAATATATTACTTGATTGATCTTGACTTAACAATGAATCACAAATGACATAAGATGAACAGTGTACTTAAGATACTTTGTTGTTTGTAGGTTTGGCAAGACTAACGTGGGCTACCTCCGGTGTGAAATTCGACCGTTCAAATCAAGAACTTTTGAGACATTTAGCAGAAAAAGTTGGAATTGGTAATGCAAAGCCTCATCTCTTTATAGATGAATTTATTTTGACACTAAAAGATGAGATTGGAATTTGCTATACACACCCTAAAAATTTGTGAGGTAATTGGTGGCTACCTTTGATAACCATTATTTCTCTTTTATATATGCATTTGGCTTATCTAAGGATTTTGAAAGGAATTAAACAAGATGGTAGTATTGTTCATGTTTTCCATAAAATGACCAAGGCTTATGCAACAGGACGTCCAAGTGTCTAAAAGTCTTAAGTGATGTTTTTATTGGAGGAAAGGTACATTGGCACAGGATAGGTAAAACATCACTTAAGATTTTTTTGACACTTCCAATGTCCATGTCCTGTTGCGTAAGCTTGCTCGTTTTATTGCAAAAGTGAATAATACTGTCAACCTATTTAATTCTTGTCAAAAACCTTCAGATAAGCTAAATATGTATATATAAAACATACAAATGACAATTATCAAAGGTAGGTACCAATTATTTGGGCAAATTTTCAAAATGTGTATAGCAAATCCCACTCTCATCTTTCAGTGTCAAAATAAATTTGTGTATAAAGAAATGAGGCTTTGCGTTACCAATTTCAACTTTTTATACTAAATGTCTCAAAATTTATTGATCTGTTCAAAAGGTCGAACTTGACACCTGCAGATAGCCCAGGCCAGCCTTGCGAAACCTGCAAAAAATAGATTATCTTATGTACATCGTTTAACTCAAATACAAAACAATGTGACTGTTTAGCTATAGATTGGATTCTAAAGAATCCCAATTTCTTACAACATATGCTTACATTATCAATAATCTTTGACTCTTGCTATCCATAAGACTGCTTTCTGTCTTCTGAACCATTATCTTTGCTGATGATTCTTTTTAAATCATATCTCCGTTGTGATTGTCATAATTTCTCACTATTCCTAGCTTATGTATGACCAATATAACCTAGTTTATCATTGTCCATCAATATTGATTACAATAAGGTCTGTTGGCAGGAATTTCGCAAGGGTTTCTTACCTTCAACACTTCAATCAACTCTTTGATTATTAAGATGAAAATACAAACTTGTACCTGCCTTCAACACTTCAATCAACCCTTTGATTATTAAGATGAAAATACAAACTTGTACCTCTCTTCACAGTATACCTTGTCATTTTCTATTAACTTTTTCATGATGTTGTTCTTCAAAATTGCTTGAAGCTTCTCTGTCAATTTTAGATGTGATTTTTTAGCCATTCTGGTATGACAACATTATTATCTTCCTTGAATCAACATGTTTGGCATATCAGCTAAAATTATGTGTTTGTTCCTCCTAGGCACCTCAGGATAATTCATGACATCTAAATATGAATTAACCACATTCTCTTCTTTGTCAATTTTAAAATTTGGTTCCCTCTCTGGGTACAAACCATCCTGAAAGCAACCTCGAGCAGAATGAGTAGCAGAATCTAAAGGAAGCACAACTACTGCTAGACTATCTGTACTTCCCCTTTTCAATGCAATATTTATTATAACCCAAGCCAATGAGTGTACAGCAGGTATAATTTTTGTTAAATGATAATTTTGTGCTTGTGCTTCTGGTAGCAAACCACATATATCTGGTGCGTTCATCTTCTCAAAAATTCTATTTCTTAAATAATACATTTCCAATGGCTCGAGAGATCTCTAGTTCACCATTAACTCTGGGCACATCACCCTTTTCATAATAAAACCATAGTTTCAGTGCATGCTTTCTCTTCATCTCTATCTGGTCGGGGGTCTTGAGTTAGTTCCTTTATACAAAGCAGTGAATAGGAACTATTGGAATTCAAAACAGTGAAGGATTGCTATAAAAACAATCTTACTAAAAGAAAGTATATATATTGTTCTTTCCCAATAATTGTGAGGTCTTCTTATCATCATTACATGAATGCCTACACAAAGATGCTTTATGTACTGTCCTCAAGGTTCATGGCACAGTCTCCTCATTATACCACTGTCATTAACAATTGTCTATCAAGAGTGTTCCTTTTGATTTTACTCTTCAACAGAGTCATTTACCTTTTCCATATAAGCTGCCATGATCTTTGAAGAACCTACAAGTTATGTTGATTATCTACGATGTCAATACATGTCTTTCATAGTTATGCCATGGATTTTCATTTAAAACCATAATCTTAATGGACTCATGGGTCTGTTAGGATTTTCAATACATATTTTTCAAGAATCACAAGAAACTCTCGCCTCTTTCTCATTGGTACCATAACCTATATTTTTCACTGTCCGCTTTATTTCATGACAAGGCCATTATCCTTAAATTTATGCAGACTCTATTTTTTCTTGTTCACAATCTGATAACTGTCAGCATGATCTAACTACCCCCAACCATATCTAGAATCTGTTGGATAGTTTGTTCAAGGTTATTTCTAGAAACAAGATTTGATGTTGTATCACCGTAATTATCTGCAATTTTTACAGCTACAGGCTTTAGTCTAGGTGGTGACGCAGGTACTACAATTTTTTTAACTTTTGTTACTAACATTTTTAGGGATACAAAGAATTGTATCTCTTTCTATCTATGACAAAGCTTTGTGTTGCAGTTCCATTTGATGAAAACCTTAATTTCTATAACAATGTACTTGACAGTAATCTAAATTCCCTACAACGAACAGTAAAAAACTCTCAGCAAAAACATACATTTTGAAAGGTCCTTGTAAATGCTCCTCCTGATTAACTCGTGTCCGATGAATGCCTCCCTGATGTACTGGGATTAGAATCATCATCAGTAGCATCTTCATTTCTCCCTTGCCTTATATTGGCTATCCTTAGCTCTGATAGCAAAGAAGTTCATGAATAGCCAAGCATGCACAAAGCTTTCTCAAGAAATGCAGCAATGAAAACAACAATCTTTTGTTTAGCAAAAATCCAATCATATTTCACATAGAAGTTCCACATTATGATATTGTAATTCTTGGTTATTTTACCTATTTCTATGTTTGTATCTGGCCCCTCAAAAATTTGACTTTAAAATGATATAGATGGAGTACTTTGATAGTGCTCATATTTGTTTTCATATTTCACCCAGTCACCCTTCTAGCATTGCACTAGTTCATTGAAATGAGGCCACTGCATACAAAAATGATATTAAAAACGTATAATAACACATAACACATTATCTACTTGAAGGTAAATATTTTCTGATTTTCAAGTCAACTAACTATGCTTCTATTGTTGGTTTTTCATAGAGTAGTGATATTATTTATGGTTGACATCATCAAATTTGTGCTTATATGTATCACTTAAGCATGAACCATGAAGAGATGCAGACATTGAATGCCTCTTATCAGTGATCTGTAGTGAACTCAACAACAAGGTTTTGCTAAAATTTATCAAATTCTTACTTATAATAATGAAACTGTACATGACATGTTAGGTGAGATTCTGAAAGCCCAAAGAAACTGAAAGCCTCCATTTGCTTAGTATCTTAGCAAAGTGATATTTGATATTAACATTGAAGAAATCAGCCATGATCAGCAAGTGAGAATGAAGATAAACTTCCACAAAGCGTAAGCACAAAAAAGCTAAATTGATATTTCAGAGATGAAACAGTAATGATTATTGATTACTGAATAATTACAATGAAGGATTGAATATCCTTATGTAGACTCAGACGAACTCAACATGAGATCTCTGAATGGTGGAGTTCTGATTAGGAGAGGAGTGAGATAATATAATACATCAATTAGTTAAGTGACTAATGAAGCACATGACTGATTGAAATGCATGATTAATGCAATAACACTCACAATCAGAACAAGAAGATCTTTTCATAAGTTTGCATTAAGCACTAGAGTAAAATAATGATGATTTGATTAATTTACTCCAACAACTCCCCTGAATGAAAACTGAGGAGAAGCAAAAACTGATGAAGGAAAAGAATCCAGATGATGTGTGCCTTTCAAAACTGCTCATGTGTCCATATGTCAGAAAGCAATGATGCCGATCCAATATCTTATGAAGACTGATAGAGAACAAGCTCTGCAAAGGCGATGAAGATGGTGGGCCAACAGCGATGATGTGGCTGTCAACAATTTATCCAAACTAAAGAAGAAAGCTGCAACAGCTGAAGAACTGCAAAGATGCCCTCCGTTAGGGATGATTCCATTGTTTATCCAATGCTCAATATTGTCCTGCTAGAAAGAAACTCTGGAACCACACGAAGATGCGACTCTGGAAGCTCATGTAATCAGGAACTTATAACAGAAAAACACTTCTGGCTGCCGATTGGAGGAACAGTGCGGAGCTTGACAGATAACTAGCAGTTTGTTTATTTAGAAACAGAATGAAAGAAACCTATACTAGATACAAAGAAACATGCATGCATCTGCATACAAACTTTTACATCTGCCTCCATGTGGAGAAACTTTTTAGAGAAGAAAAAATTGCACCAAAGCACACCTGCAACATGCAAATTATTGACCAAAGCCTGCACAAAGTCAAATTGCTGCCTTCAACAGATTCATGTCTTGGCTTCCAATAAGGAAGTCTGCAGCCTCCAAATGAAGGAATCGGCCTTGCAAATATCAAATTGCAGCCTTTACAGTGAAAACACGGGTCCAATAACGCCCTGCGCAGTGAATCAAAGCTCACAACTACTCGATTTTTGATAGCAGAGGTAGATTCGGACGAATGGCAGATTGACTCTTTGACTGAGTCATGTAGAAAAGAGGCGTGTGGAAGATGCTGTGTGGGCTATCTAAGCTATGAGTTGTATCTCAAATAAAATCATGGCCTTTTGGCTGTTGGATGGGGTTCACGGATTGCAATCAGATTGGAGCATGTCTTCGCAGCTCTTCACGGAAGTCCACCTGTTGTACTTTGTACCCGCAACTGCTGAGATGGGGCTTCCAATGCCTCCTGAAAAATAGAGATTCGGCCTTTCAACGGAAACACGCACCTTACTTATTGAGAACAGGACCTCCAATCACGCCTGCCAACAGACAAATCGCGGCCCTCCAGACTGATAATCGGGAATTCAAGGTAAATCAAAACCTGTAGACGATAGATCGTGCCTCCAAATTGAAATGCTGCCATAAAATGCGAGAATTGCATCCCAAACTCAGAAACACGCCTCCCAAAAGTTTATCGACCCCCAAATTCAGAGATCGACCAGCAAAGAAGTCAAATTGAATGATTTGATGCACCCCCCTGATCTTTTGAATCGGCCTCTCCCTGTTTAACAGGAAAAACAGCCTTCTCAAGTTGCCCTTCGATGGAAGAATGAGAGCCAGCGGTGGAAAAACGAGATCCAGCGTGGTGAAAAATGCAGGACTGATGGATGCAAATCATGATCCTTAGAGACAAATCACGCCTCCTCCAAGTGCCTTGCACAACCTGCAAAAGTCAACTGGTGGCCCTCAAAGGTTGAATCGCAACCTCCAGACTGCAAGCATCTCCAGTGTGAAGAGATCTGCCCCCTCTCTGCTTGTATCGCACCTCTGCCAGTGCCTCTCTCCACCTTCGATCATTATATGGCGCAGCGTGGGCAGAATATGGTGCCCCCTAAGCAGGTCGTGCTCCAGAGCACTAAGATTGGGCAAATTTAGCACAACCTCCAAATGGTTGCGTGGGGGAATAGTCGCGGCTTCAATTGTCAATGATTCTTCACATTGCCTTCAAATTGTGTGCCGCACTCCCTACCCAATCTTCCCTTTATGCGAGTAACTGAAGGCTCTGATGGATCGCAAAATGTATGAAAGCACTATGTGCGTCCCACGCGAGCTTATCAAGGCCTGCGCAGTATAAACTAGACCTATGAAGCCTGCGTAATGTCTTCAATAACACCTGCAAACCATCTCGTCGAGCCAACAATCAACAATAACGCCTCTCTGATGGAAATCGCCTCGTTCATGAAAGAATCCGTGTAGAATTTTGTAGATCATGAAGGATAATCAAGCACAGAAAACAGATTTGCAAAGAATCGAAAATGAACCCTTGAAGTAGCTAGGTGCTGAAATTGCTAAAAAAAGAAGGGAAGCGTTTCACTTGAATGGCTCTGATATCATGAAGAAATCAGCCATGATCAGTAAGTGAGAAAGAAGATAAACTTCCACAAAGCGTAAGCACAAAAAAGCTAAATTGATAATCAAGAGATGAAACAGTAATGATTAGTGATTACTGAATAATTACAATGAAGGATTGAATATTCTTATGTAGACTCAGGCGAACTCAACATGAGATCCCTGAATGGTGGAGTTTTGACTAGGAGAGGAGTGAGATAACATAATGCATCAATTAGTTAAGTGACTAATGAAGCACATGACTGATTGAAATGCATGATTAATGCAATAACACTCACAATCAGAACAAAAAGATTTTTTCTTAAATTTGTATTAAGCACTAGGGTAAAATAATAATGATTTGATTAATTTACTCCAACAAACATATATTTTCCTTATGTAGATGCTTCCCTCTTTCTATGCCAACATATATAGACCTCCATAGATGCTACTTCCATCTTCCAGTGTGAATCATGGCCATTCAGGTCTATTGATTGTGTCTATTTGGTTCTGATTCCTTGCTCAATTTGTGATTCCTGAATCATCTGTTTTATATCTATTTTGGTTTTGTTAGAAAAAAAAATCTCTGCAATGTGGCTATTGGAGCAACACCTAGACAGTAGAGATGCTCAATTGCTTTGAATGTTTTAACCCAATAGGCCTAGCATAGTACTAGTTAAAATCAAACACCAATTAACAAAATATTGGCAACTAAAACAGATTGTCGCTATTGTCCAACTGAAATGATACACTCAGCTAATCCCTCTCAACAGAGAATATAAAAAGCAGAGCATAGCCACCCTAAAAAGAACAATAGCACAAGCTACCACAGCATTAAATGAAAGATAAAACCAGAACAATGAATTAAATTTCTACCAAAAGCTAAATCTAAATGACGAATTCATAGAGCAGACATCCTCATTTTTGTTTTCTACATCACAAGGCGTCTCTGTTTGTTGATTACCATTCTTCCTTATTTCTGTTTCCACCTCTAATTGCAGGTTTACTTGAGTGATTTCTCAGCATTCAATTTTATCTATCCCTCAACCATGTTGTTCCATCATCATTTCAGTATTTTCCAGATTTGCATAGGCTTCTATATAATCTCAGCTTAGTCTTTCTTGACCGATTGATAGTCATCTGTGGGCCATTTTGGCTTCCCCTATTACTGCTTTCATCATTTCTTTGCTAATTTACATGTTTTGCAGATTGTCAAAGGTCTCCAAATAGCCTTACAAATTTTCACCCTTATGTTTCTGCTTACTTTGTTGATGTTTTCATTCATTTCTACAGTCACATCAGTCCATGTTAATCCTGTTTTCAGTCTTCCTAAGGTCATATGAATCCTCTTCCATTGCACTTGATTTGATTCGAGCGAGCATAGGCATTACTTTTTTGCATGTTTTCAAGTTCTTGATGATGGCTTTTACAAATTTTCAGCATTGGAGCTTTGTCGTTTTCTAGTTTGTTGAAAAGAGTGTTTTGGCATTTCACATTGCTAGTTCAGAATGAAGCTTGTCTATTTTCTTGCATGCCATAGAATGATTTTTAGAATATTTCAAAATTTTTGTCTACAATCGCCTTATTTTTTCCATTTTGAAGCTCAACTTAAATTTTGACATATTCTAAAAATCATTTGAATCATTCGATAAAAACTATGGTGTTAAAAGTAAAAAGAACAACACCTTATACTCATACTCAAGGAAATGAGGTTGTTTATTGTTAGAAATGGTCGAGCTTATGTTGCAATAATAATGACTTCAAATTTTTGGGGAATGGATTTTTTATGTGTAGCACAAATAATGGTACAGCGGTAGTTGCTTGTAAGCTGCTAGTCATTCCCACCGTGTTACGGCAGTTAGCTACCTAACAGCTATCGGTACAATGGTAGCAGTCTTTCTTATCGCTAGCAGTTTCCACCGTGTTACCGCGGCTGCGTATCTGACAGTCTGCGGTATAGCGGTAATTGTCTTGCTTGTCCCTGGCGGTTTCCACCGCGTTACCGCGGCTACCATCCTGACTCCTTGCGGTATGGCGGTAGCAGTATGCCGCTAATGGCATTCACCGCACTACCGCAGTCACT
Organism: Sequoiadendron giganteum; assembly: GCA_007115665.2. NCBI lineage: Eukaryota > Viridiplantae > Streptophyta > Pinopsida > Cupressales > Cupressaceae > Sequoiadendron > Sequoiadendron giganteum. The sequence goes on from VCHN02000014.1 coordinate 103,765,977, forward strand.
GGCATAACTGCCAGCGGTTACCCATAGTCAACGTTTTTGCCATGTTAAATAACCATGATGAGACCCGATAGAAATATAAGGTGCACTTCAAAATAAAGTGCCAACCAATATTGAATAATAAATATCAAGGTCAAATTTGCCACTTTAGAAAGTCATGAAAAACTTAAGGACTTGTGATGAGTAAAATAGACTTTTGTAAATATCAAGAGCATGTAACAAGAATTGTATCACTTGTAACCAAAATTGTATCACCTGAGAAAATGACCAGTAATCAGAATACCTCAAGTGAATATGCCAACCAAAATATGAACCAGCTAAGAAGATAACCATCAAGCCATCAAGATGCCAGATAACCATAAGATGACATCAACGACAAAACAGCATAAGAGGGATTCAACAAGATGTTCATGTATAAATTTATATAATCCCCTATCTAATCTTGTTGATCAAAATTATCCTTTTTTTTTTAGGTTGAACAAGTCATTATATGGTCTTTAAAAAGGCACTAAGACCATTAAATAAAGTGATTGAAAAGTATTTTCAGGTTCATGGGTTCCATAAATACAAATTAGGGTCCAATCTCTATGTAAAGAGAGTTCAATGTGAGATTATGCTTTCCAATTTTTATGTGGATGATTTACTCATAATTAGACCTAATATAAATTTCATCAATGCTTTGAAATCAAAACTACATAATACATTTGATATATAAGGGATTTAAGAGTATTAGTGATTACTTTCTTGATTTTTAATTTTGTAGACATTATTTGTTTTATACTAAAGATTATACTTCCAAGAAAGTATATGCCATACTTCCAATTTCAATCTAGAGCCAAGCTTACTAAAGGATATACTTTCAAGAAGGTATATGTCATTTTACATAGACATCTTGTTGGCAGATTGATTTTATTTGTAATGAATCTAATATCTAGATACATTTTCTTTACAATCAATTTGTTATATCTAAATTTATGTAGGAGCACAAAGAAATTCAAGAGTTGGTTATAAAAATAATTTTGTAATACATCATGAAAAATTCATTATGGCATTTATTACACTTATAAATCCTCAAATTTCTTGGTCAATTTTCTAGATTTATGTTAGACTAGTGATGTTGATGATAAGTAATGCACATATGTTTATGTTTTTAAACTTGGCCCAAGCCTGTTACTTTGAATAGTAAAAATAAACAATTGCTTCATTTTCTTCTTGTGATGTAAATTATAGAACAATAGAAGATGTATGAAAGGAAGTGTTTTAGATTCGAAATATCTAATGGGATCTTGATATTGTATAACACTCTACTATTATCATATTTTATGGTAATCAAAATGTCATAAATTTTTTTAACAATCCCTATTTTTATACTAAAATAAATAAAAATAAAAATAAAAATTGATGTTCCTTAGATTCAAGATCATTTTCAAACTCAATTTAATAATTTACAAATTATTTTATTAATGAAAAAACAAAGTCAAGTTTTTGAAGGTTCATAGATTGTTTGGCTTGATGAAGGTGAACATTAAGGAAGTATATTAGTATAATATTTCACTCTCCTTTATACCTCCTCTTTATTTTGTATTTTGTTCTAACCAGTTTCGAGGAATGCTAGAGACAGCTAAGATTATCTACAATTTTCTGAAAAGTAAAACATTCTAGAAAAATGCAATTTTTAAGATTTTAAAATAAACTAAAGACTATTAGAAACCTTCAAATATTATAAATGTCCGCATCTGTTCATGATTCATTCTTAAGTGATACATATAAGCACAAATTTGATGATGTGAACCATAAAGACTATAACTACTAAATGAAAAACCTACAGTAGAAGCATAGTTGACTTGAAAATCTGAAAATATTTACCTTCAAGTAGATAATGAGTATGCCAGTTGAGCGAGAACCTGGAGCAATGGCCTCATTTAAATGAATTGGTGCAATGCTACAAGGATGACTGGGTGAAACATGAAAACAAATATGGGCACTATGAAAGTATTCCATCTATATCATTTCAAAGTCAAAATTTTCGAGGGGCCAGATACAGACATAGAAACAGGTAAAATAACCAAGAATTACAATATCATAATCTGGAAATATGATTGGATGTTTGCTAAACAAAAGATTATTGTTTTCACTGCTGCATTTCTTGAGAAATCTTTGTGCATGCTTGAACTTCTTTGCTATCAGAGCTACGGCTAGCCAATATAAGGCAAGGGAGAAATGAAGATGCTACTGATGATGATGATCCCAGTACATCAGGGAGACATTCATCAGACACGAGTTCATCAGGAGGCGCATTTACAAGGACCTTTCAAAAAGTATGTTTTTGGTCAGAGTTTTGCCTGTTCGTTGTAGGGAATTTAGATTACTGTCAACTACATTGTTATAGAAACATCAAATGGAACTGCAACAAAAAGCTTGGTCATAGATAGAAAGAGATACAATTCTTTGTATCCCTAAAAAATGATAGGAACAGAAATTTAAAAAATTGTAGTACCTACATCACCACCTAGAGCTGTAAAAATTGCAGATAGTTATGGTGATACAATATCAAATCTTGTTTCTAGAAATTACCTTTAACAAACTATCCAATTGATTCTACATATGGTTGGGGGCAGTTAGAACATGGTGACAGTTATAAGATTGTGAACAAAAAAAAATAGAGTTTGTGCGTAAATAAAAGGATAATGGCCTTGTCGTGAAATAAAGAGGACAGTGAACAGTATAGATTATGGTAGCAATGAGAAAGAGGTGAGAGTTTCTTGTGACTCTTGAAAATAATGTATTGAAAATCCTAACAGACCCTTGAGTGCATTGAGATTATGGTTTTAAATGACAATCCATGGCATAACTATGAAAGAAATGTTTTGAAAGTCATAGTAGATAATCAACATAACTTGTAGGTTCTTCAAAGATCATGGCAGCTTATATGGAAGAGGTAAATGACTGATGAATAGTAAAATCAAAAGGAACCCTCTTGATAGACAATTGTTAATGACAGTGGCGTAATCAGTAAACTGTGCCATGAGGACAGTACATAAAGCAACTTTGTCTAGGCATTCATGTAATGGTGATTAGAAGACCTCACAATTGTTGGGAAAGAACGATATTTATACTTTCTTTTAGTAAGATTGTTTTAATAGGAATCCTTCACGGTTTTGAATTCCAATTGTTCCTATTCACTGCTTTGTATAAAGGAACTAACTGAAGACCACCGACCAGATAGAGATGAAGAGAAAGCATGCACTGAAACTATGGTTCTGTTATGAAATAGGGTGATTTTCCCATAGTTAATGGTGAACTAGCAATATCTCGAGCCATTGGAGATGTATTATTTAAGAAATAGAATTTTTGAGAAGATGAACGCACCAGATATATGTGGTCTGCTACCAGAAGCACAAAGACAAAATTATCATTCAACAGAAATTGTACCTGATGTACACTCATTGGCCAAAATTATACTAAATATTGCATTCAAAAGGGGAAGCACAGATAGTCTGGCAGTAGTTGTGCTTCCTCTAGATCTGCCACTCATTCTGCTCGAGGTTGCTTTCAGGATGGTTTGTACCCAGAGAGGGAACCGAATTTCAAAATGGACAAAGAAGAGAATGTGGTTAATTCACATTTAGATGCCATGAGTTATCCTGAGGTGCCTAGGAGGAACAAACATATGATTTTAGCTGATATGCCAAACATGTTGATTCAAGGAAGAAAATAATGTTGTCATACCAGAATGGCTAAAAAATCACATCTAAAATTGACAGAGAAGCTTCAAGCACTTTTGAAGAACAACATCATGAAGCAGTTAAAAGAAAATGACAAGGTATAATCTTAATAACCAAAGGATTGGTTGAAGTGTTGAAGGCAAGGAACCCTTTCCAAATTCGTGCCAACAGACCTTATTGTCATCAATATTGATGGACAATGATAAACTATGTTAGCTTGGTCATACATAAGCTAGGGGATAGTGATAAAGTATTGTCAATCACAACAGAGATATGATTTAAAAAAAAATGATCACAAAAGATAAAGGTTCAGAAGACATAGAAGGCAGTCTTATGGATGACAAGAGTCAAAGATGCAGTGAAGCCTCATAGACCTGCTAGGGATAGCCATTGCAAATACAATCTACAGAAATGGAAAGCTTGCTAATGCTACAGCGAATGAACACTATCAAAGGAGTGAAAGGAGAATACAAGGATTAAACATAGTCATGAATAAGGAAACACAGTATACTTCAAAATCATAGTCAACACATCAACAGAAACAAGTGAACATGTAAAGAAATGGCAAGAGCATAGCATAGTCACTGCAATATGATAATCAACAATAAGAAGAGTTCCATGAAAGGTCACAAGAATAGCTATATATGACAGTGACAAATTACCTATAGATATCATGAAGAAAATGGCAGTCACAAGGTAGTGACAAGATATGTTGAAGTAGGTAGGTTGGCCTAGTTATCTGAAAGTAGCATAGAGGAAGCAAGGAGTTCATATGAAAATGATGACCTTTGTATCAAATCATAAAAGCATTCACAATGATAAGTTTAAAATCATGGCAATAAAAAAAAATGGTGACATACCTCAAAGATAAATATGAAACGATAGTGAGAAGTTCAAAATTTTGTCATTTTCTTTCTTTTAATTGGACTCCATGGATTTCTAGACAAGAACGGGAAGAGGGATTGAATGCATCACCCAAGATGGTACTGATGCACCACCCAATTAGTTTTCCTGGCTATTGAACCCTTTGCGATGTTGGAAGTTTAATCCCAACTACTCCATCAATTTCTCCAGCTGGACCTGTCTCCTCAAATGCTCCATATCAGCCTCTGTATCTGCAGACAAATCTCAGTATTAAAGTCAAGTTTTTGAAGGAAGATTTTGGTAAAGATTTGAAAAGAGTTGGAATGATTTTATCGTGGCTTTCACACGTTTTGTGGGTAATATGAAATATATTATTTTATTTTGAGTCCTCTGTGCATATATGTTGAACTCTCTATATATTGGTTGTAGTATGTTTTGGTAAGCACTCTTTTAGGAGTCCAGCTCCTCAGAGCTGTAAGGTGTTAGAAGTTGTGTAATAGATGTTTGTAATGGTGAAAGAGCTGAAGCTCTGTAAGCTGTGAGAAAGAATGTGACGGCTGTATGTTGATGTCTCTGAATGAGCTGAAGCTCAATCTATGTATTGTTTAAGAAGCTATGTGTAACAGATGATGTACTGGTGTGTGTGAGAAAGAGCCGGAGCTCTGTAAAACAGTATTTTGATCATATAAAATATCTATGTTTGTGTGTGTCTTTTTCTCCCTCTTGAATCCTACAAACTGGCATCAAAGCTCGAAGAACCTGGAGAGCAGAAAGTTGTGGGAGAGTTTTCTGTTAAAGTGTTTGTCAAGATCTATCGCTGAAGAAAGCAAAAGGAGGAGATCACTGCAGATTAGAAGAGCCTGTCAAAGCTGCCATGTCGCCTTCTCCAAGAAAAAACAACACACTGAAAAGATAGAGATCATTGCAGTTTTTGAAGCCAAAGGAAATCGGAGTGAAATAAAGCAAACAAGTGAAAAGAAGTCGCAGCTGTTAAGTTGTTTTTAAGCAGCCATCAAGGGAAGCGTCAAAATCAAAAGGCTTGAAGTCGGCCTTTAAGAAGAATCACAAAAACTTCGCAAAGTTAGCAAAAACTTGGAAAAGTTAGCTGTTGAAGATTAGAAGGCGCCACATCTAGAGCAATCGCCAGTCAAGATTTAAGCCGCATATGTCTAGGCAGATAGTGGAGAGAAGAGTTAGATGTGGGGATAAATCAAAAGGAGGAAATGCTAATTTAAAGATATGCAAGTGTATTTCATGAGTTATAGATCGCTGCATGGTTGAAGAGAGGTGTTGAGGAAAACAAGTGTTTCACACCTAAACCTACAATGGACTAGAAGATCAAAGCTCGTGGTTAGAGCATCCCAACAGAAAATTGGGATTTCCTAGGTTTGATCCCTAGAATTGAAGATTGTAGATACTGAAACATCAATGGAAAAGATCAAAAAGATAATTGGAATTCGTAGTTGAGATTAGGGGAGTGTTGGAAGTTTCCCAACTACTCGATTAATTTCTCCAGCCGGACCTATCTCCTCAAATGCTCCATATCAGCCTCCATATCTGCAAACAAATCTGAGTATTAAAGTCAAGTTTTTGAAGGAAGAGTTTGGTAAAGATTTGAAATGATTTCATCACATCTTTCACATGTTTTGCGGGCAATATGAAATATATTATTTTATTTTGAGTCCTCTATCCTTCGTATATGATGAACTCTCTATATATTGATTGAAGTATATTTTGGTAAGCACTCTTTTTGGACTCCAGCTCTACAGAGCTGTAAAGTGTTAGAAGTTGTGTAATAAATGTTTGTAATGGTGAACGAGTTGAAGCTCTGTAAGCTGTGAGAAAGAATGTGACGGTTGTATGTTCATGTTTGTGAATGAGCTGAAGCTCAATCTATGTATTGTTTAAGAAGCTATGTGTATTGTTTAAGAAGATATGTGTAACAGATGATATACTGGTGTGTTTGAGAAAGAGACAAAGCTCTGTAAAACAACATTTTTGATCATTATAAAACATTTGTTTTTGTGTTTATGTCTTTCTCTCCATCTTCAATGAGAATTTTGTTTACTTAATTTTTTCTTATCTTGAATTCCCTTTTATGGTTTGAGTAGAATGTACTCGGGCTTACAACATTTTCTCCCATTGAAAGGTAGATAACAATTCTTTTAATGGTTGAGCAACCAAAAACATCTAGGCTAGAAATACAAAAGAATGTTGGTATTAATGTATATTTGACACCAGCTGATGCAAGATTATTGATAATGTAAGCATTTGCTGTAAAAAATTGGAATTCTTTAGAATCCAATCTGTAGACAAACAGTCACAATGCTTTGTACTTGAGAGCGAAATGGTGTACATAAGGTAAATTGTTGTTTGCAGGTTTCGCAAGACTAGCTTGGGCTACCTGCAGGTGTGAAATTTGACTCTTAAGATCAAGAACTTTTGAAACATTTAGCAGAAAAAGTTGGAATTGGTAATGCAAAACCTCATCCCTTTATAGATGAATTTATTTTGACACTGAAAGATGAGAGTGGAATTTTCTATCCACATCTTGAAAATTTGCCAAGTAATTGGTAGTTACCTTTGATATTAGTCATTTCCCTATTTTATATTTGTATTTGGCTTATCTAAAGGTTTTTGACAAGAATTTAACAAGATGGTAGTATTATTCACGTTTGCCATAAAACAAGCAAGGCTTGTGCAATAGGACATCAAAGTGTCGAAAAATCTTAAGTGATGTTTCTATTGGAGGAGAAATATGTTGGCATAGGATAGGCCAAACAAAACCTATAATTGAAAATGGCAAACAAAAAGGATACAAGAAGATCATGGTTCTATATAGTATATAAAACCACGATCTTCTTGCATCCTCTTTGTTTTCCATTTTCAATTACACACTTTGTTTTTCCTATCATGTGCCAACGTACTACTATACAAAACCATGATCTTTTGCATCCTTTTTGTTTCCCATTTTCAATTATAGTCTTTGTTTTTCCTATCCTGTGCTAATGTACATCACCTCGAATAGAAACATCACTTAAGATTTTTCAACACTTTCGATGTCGTGTTGCATAAGCCTTGCTCGTTTTATCAAAAATGTGAATAATACTACCATCTTGTTTAATTCCTGCCAAAAACCTTCAAATAAGCCAAATACATATTTACAATAGAGAAACAATGGTTATCAAAGGTAACCACCAATTACTTGGAAAATTTTCAAGATGTGTATAGCAATTTCCTCTCTCATCTTTCAGTGTCAAAGTAAATTCGTCGATATAGGGATTAGGCTTTGCATTACCAATTCTAACTTTTTCTGCTAAATGTCTCAAAATTTCTTGATCTGCATGGTCAAATTTCACACCTACAGGTAGCCCAGGCTAGTCTTGCAAAACCTACAAACAATAGATTATCTTGTGTACATCGTTTAGCTCTCAAGTACAAAGCATTGTGACTCTTTATCTATAGATTGGATTCTAAAAAAATCCCAATTTTTGACAACAAATGCTTTCATTATCAATAATCGTGCATTAGCTGATGTCAAATAAACATGAATACCAACATTCTTTTTCATTTCTAGCCTAGATGTTTTTGATTGCTCAACCATTAAAAGGATTGTTAGCTATCTTTCAATGAGACAAAATGTTGTATGCCCTAATACATTCTACTCAACTGATAAAAGGGAATTCGAGATAAGAAAATTTAAGGAAACAAAATTCTCATTGACAAGATTGAAAGCAGATAAAATTTAACAAAAGGTAGCCATCCTATCACCTTATATAAAATGGGGGTATTCGTTTCTTATCAATGTAGAAGTAAAATTTAATGACGAATTGTAGATTTAAATGGAATAAGCTCAAGTAGGACAAGTATTGCAAATCATACAAAACCATGATCTTCTTGCATCCTTTTTGTTTCCCATTTTCAATTACAGGCTTTGTTTTGCTTGTCTTGTGCCAATGTATTTCTCCTTGAATAGAAACATCACTTAAGATTTTTTGACACTTCTAATGTCCTGCTGCATAACCCTTGCTCATTTTATTGAAAACATGAATAATACTACCATCTTATTTAATTGTTGTCAAAAACCTTCATATAAGCCAAATACATATATCAAATAGAGAAACGACAATTATCAAAGTTAGCCACAAATTACTAGGAAAAATTTCCAGGATGTATATAGAAAATTCCTCTCATCTTTCAGTGTCAAAATAAATTCATCTATAAAGGGATGAGGTTGGGTTTAGTACAATGTACTAGGGCTTACAACATTTGATCTCATTGAAAGGTAGCTAACAATTTTTATAATGATTGAGCAACAAAAAATATCTAGGCTAGAAATGCAAAAGAATGTTGGCATTCATGAATATTTGACATCAACTGATGTAAGATTATGGATAATGTAAGCATTTGTTGTCAAAAATTGGGATTTTTTAGAATCCAATCTGTAGATAAATAGTCACAATGCTTTGTACTTCAGAGCTAAACTATGTACATAAGATAATCTATTGTTTGCAGGTTTCACATGACTGATTGGGCTACCTACAGGTGTGAAATTTGACCCTTTAGATCAAGAAATTTTGAGACATTTAGCAAATAAAATTGGAATTGGTAATGCAAAGCCTCTTCCCTTTATAGACAAATTTATTTTGATACTGAAAGATGAGAGTGGAATTTTTTATACACATCCTAAAAAAATTCCAATTAATTGGTGGCTACCTTTGATATCCATCGTTTCTCTATTTTATATATGTATTTGGCCTATCTGAAGTTTTTTGACAAGAATTAAACAAGATGGTTGTATAATGCACGTTTTCCATAAAACGAGCAAGGCTTATGCAATTGGACATCAAAAGTGTCAAAAAATATTAAGTGATATTTCTATTGGAGGAGAAGTATATTGGTGCAAGATAGACAAAAGAAAACCTGTAATTAAAAATGACAAACAAAAAGGATGCAAGAAGATCATGGTTTTGTATAGTATACAGAACCATGATTTTCTTGCATCATTTTTGTTTCCCACTGTCAATTATAGGCTTTGTTTTTCATGTCCTATGCCAACGTACTTTTATACAAAACCATGATCTTTTTGCATCCATTTTGTTTCCCATTTTCAATTACAAGCTTTGTTTTGCCTATCCTGTACCAATGTACCTCTCCTCCAATAGAAACATCACTTAAGATTATTTGACACTTTCAATGTCCTATTCCATAAGCCTTGCTCATTTTATTGAAAACATGAATAATACTACCATCTTGTTTAATTCCCATCAAAAATCTTCAAATAAGCCAAATACATATATAAAGCAGAGAAATGATAGTTATCAAAGGTAGCCACAAATTAACTAGAATTTTTTTAGGATGTGTATAGTAAATTCCTCTCTCATCTTTCAATGTCAAAATAAATTCATCTATAAAGGGATGAGGCTTTGCATTACCGATTCCAAGTTTTTCTACTAAATGTCTCAAAAGCTCTTGATCTGAAGGGTTGATTTCACACCTGCAAGTAGCCCAATATAGTCTTGTGAAACCTAAAAATAGCAGGTTATCTTATGTACACCAATTAGCTCTCAAGTACAAAGCTTTGTGACTATTTATCTACAAATTGGATTCTAAAGAATCAGAATTTTTGAGAACGCATGCTTACATTATCAATAATCTTACGTTAGCTAATGCCATATATACATGAACAACAATATCCTTTTGCACTTCTTGTCTAGATGTTTTTGGTTTCTCAACCATTAAAAGAATTGTTAGCTACCTTTCAATGAGACAAAATATTGTAAGCCACAGTACATTCTACTCAATCTATAAAAGGGAATTTGAGATAAGAAAAATTCAGGAAACAAAATTCTCATTGATAAGATTGAAAGCCGGTAAAATTTAATCCAAAAGGTAGTCATCCTATCACCTTATCTTAAAAGGGGTGTTTGTTTCTTATTAATGTAGTTTAGTAAAATTTGGTGATGAATTACAGATTCAAATGGAATAAGCTCAAGTAGGACAAGTATTGTTGAGCATACAAAACCATGATCTTCTTGCATCCTTTTTCACACTTTCCTAGGCTTGTCATCACTAAATAAACCCTTTCTTACACTATAAAGATTCCTTAATGTACATATATGCCTTACTTTCATGTGTTTCAAAAGACAATCTCGACAAACATTAATAATCACACTTCAATCCCTAAAAACCAATGAAAAATGCCCAAGTGGACTAGGTCACCACCTTCGGTGACCTAGTCCCATGTGGCATAAAAATAAAATTAAAATTAAAATTATTGCAGTATTTTGTCTATTAAACCCTAAGGTTGGCCTGTGTGGTGTTATTTTCATGAAAATTAGGGCATCACTTGTATAAATAAGGGTTTTTCCTCTCATTTTGCACTTCTTGTATTGTCAAAAATTGGGATTCTTTAGAATCCAATCTCTAGATAAACAGTCACAATGCTTTGTAACTAAGAAATAAATGGTGTACATAAGGTAAATTGTTGTTTGCAGGTTTCACAAGACTAGCTTGGGCTACCTACAGGTTTGAAATTCGACCCTTCAGATCAAGAAATTTTGAGACATTTAGCATAAAAATTTGGAATTGGTAATGCAAAGCCTCATCCCTTTATACATGAGTTTATTTTGACACTGAAATAGGAGAGTGGAATTTTCTATACACATCTTGAAAATTTGCCAAGTAACTGCTTGCTACCTTTGATATCTGTCATTTCTTCTTTTTATATATTTATTTGGCATATTTGAAGGTTCTTGACAAGAATTAAACAAGATGGTAATACTATTCACATTTTCCATAAAACAAGCAAGGTTTATGCAATAGGACATCGAAAGTGAAAAAATCTTAAGTGATGTTTCTATTGGAGGAGAAGTACATTGGCATAGGACAGGTAAAACAAAGCCTATAATTGAAAATGGGAAACAAAAAGGATGCTAGAAGATCATGGTTTTGTATACCATATAGAGCCATGATCTTCATGCACCCTTTTTGTATGCCATTTTCAATTACAAGCTTTGTTTTTCCTGTCCTGTGCCAACGTACTTCTATACAAAAGCATGATCTTCTTGAATCCTTTTTGTTTCCCATTTTCAATCACAGGCCTTTTTTTTCATTTCTTGTGCCAACATACCTCTCCTCCAATAGAAACATCAATTAAGATTTTTCAACACTTTCGATGTCCTATTGCATAAGCATTGCTTGTTTTATCAAAAACATGAATAATACTACCATCTTGTTTAATTCCTATCAAATACCTTTAGATAAGATAAATACATATATAAAACATAGAAATAACAGATATGAAAGGTAACCATCAGTTACCTGGCAAATTTTTAGGATGTGTATAGAAAGTTACTCTCTAATCTTTCAATGTCAAACTAAATTCGTCTATAAATGGATGAGGCTTGGCATTACCGATTCCAACCTTTTTCTGCTAAATGTCTCAAAATTTATTGATGTGAAGGGTCGAATTTCACACCTACACGTAGCCCAAGACAATCTTTTGAAACTTGCAAACAACAAATTATTTTATGTACACCATTTGGCTCTCAAGTACAAAGCGTTGTGACTATTTATGTATAGATTGGATTCTAAAGAATCTCAAATTTTGACAACAGATGCTTACACTATCAATAATCTTGCATTAGCTAATGTCAAATATACATGAATACCAACATTCTTTTGTATTTCTAGCCTAGATTTTTTTGGTTGCTCAACCATTAAAAGAATTGTTAGCTACCTTTTAATTAGACAAATTGTTGTAAGCCCGAGTACATTCTACTCAACCCATAAAAGGGAATTTGAGATAAGAAATATTCAAGAAACAAAATTCTCATTGCAAGACTAAAATCCGGTAAAATTTAACAAAAGGTAGTCATCCTATCACCTTATATAAAATGGGGTAATTTGTTTCATATCAATGTTGAAGGAAAATTTGATGACGAATTGCAAATTGAAATGGAATGAGCTTAATTAGGACAAGTATTGTGGAGCATACAAAACCATGATCTTCTTGCATCCTTTTGTTTCCCATTTTCAATTACAGGCTTTTTTTTTCTTATCCTATGCTAGCGTACTTCTCCTCCAATAGAAACATCACTTGAGATTTTTTGACACTTCCAACGTCTTGTTGCATACTCCTTGCTTGTTTTAATGGAAATGTGAATAATACTAAAATATTGTTTAATTCCTATCAAAAACCTTTAGATAAACCAAATACATATATAAAATAGAGAAGAGACAGTTATCAAAGGTAGCCACAAATTACCTGGAAATTTTTTTAGGATGTGTATAGAAAATTCGACTCTCATCTTTTAGTGTGAAAATAAATTTGTCTATAAAGGGATGATGTTGGGCTAAGTAGAATGTACTGGGGATGACAACATTTTGTCTCATTGAAAGGTAGCTAAAACTTATTTTAATGGTTGAACAACCAAAAAACTCTAGGCTAGAAATGCAAATGAATGTTGGTATTCATGTATATTTAACATCGACTGATGCAAGATTATTCATAATGTAAGCATTTATCGTCAAAAATTGGGATTCTTTAGAATCCAATCTATAGATAAACAGTCACAACACTTTGTACTTAAGAGCTAAATGGTGTACATAAGGTAAATTGTTGATTGCAAGTTTCACAAGACTAGCTTGGGCTACCTACAGGTGTGAAATTCGACCCTTCAGATCAAGAACTTTTGAGACATTTAGCAGAAAAAGTTGGAATTGGTAATGCAAAGCCTCATCCCTTTATAGATGAATTTATTTTGACACTGAAAGATGAGAGTGGAATTTTCTATACACATCCTAAGAATTTTCCAAGTAATTGCTATCTACCTTTGATATCTGTCATTTCTCCTTTTTATATATGTATTTGGCATATTTGAAGGTTTTTTACAAGAATTAACTAAGATGGTAGTATTATTCGCGTTTTCCATAAAAGGAGCAAGGTTTATGCAATAGGACATTGAAAGTGTCAAAAAATATTAAGTGATGTTTCTATTGGAGGAGAAGTACATTGGCATAGGATAGGAAAAACAAAGCCTTTAATTCAAAATGGCAAACATAAAGGATGCAAGAAGATCATGGCTTTGTATAGTATACAAAGCCATGATCTTCTTGCATCCTTTATGTTTGCCATTTTGAATTAAAGGCTTTGTTTTTCCTCTATTGTTCCAACGTACTTCTATACAAAAGCATGATCCTCTTGCATCCTTTTTGTTTCAGATTTTCAATTACAAGCTTTGTTTTACCTATCCTATGCCAACATACCTCTCCTCCAATAGAAACATCAATTAAGATTTTTTGACACTTCTAATTTTCTGGTGCATAAGCCTTGCTTGTTTTATCGAAAACATGAATAATACTACCATCTTGTTTAATTCTTGTCAAATACCTTCAGATAATCAATTACTTGAAAAAATTTCAGGATGTGTATAGCAAATTTCTCTCTCATATTTCAATGTCAAACTAAATTCATCTATAAATGGATTAGGCTTTGCATTACCGATTCCAACCTTTTTCTGCTAAATGTCTTAAAAGTTATTTGATCTGAAGGGTTTAATTTCACACCTACACATAGCCCAAGCTAGTCTTGTGAAACTTGCAAACAACAGATTATCTTATGTACACCATTTAGCTCTCAAGTACAAAGCATTGTGACTATTTATGTACATATTGGATTCTAAAGAATCTAAATTTTTGAAAACAAATGCTTACACTATCAATAATCTTGCATTAGCTGATGTCATATATACGTGAATACCAACATTTTTTTGTATTTCTAGCATATATTTTTCTGGTTGCTCAACCATTAATAGAATTGTTAGCTACCTTTCAATTAGAAAAATTGTTGTAAGCCCCAGTACATTCTACTCAACCCATAAAAGGGAATTCGAGATAGGAAATATTTAAGAATCAAAATTTTCATTGACAAGATTGAAAAGCGATAAAATTTAACAAAAGGTAGTCATCCTATCACCTTATATAAAATGGGGTAGTTTGTTTCTTATCAATGTAGAAGTAAAATTTGATGATGAATTGTAGATTGAAATGGAATAAGCTCAATTAGGACAAGTATTGCAAAGCATACAAAACCATGCTCTTCTTGCATTCTTTTTGTTTCCTATTTTCAATTACAGACTTTGTTATTCCTATCCTATGCCAAAAAATTTCTCCTCCAATAGAAACATCACTTAAGATTTTTTGACACTTCCAATACTCTTGTGGAAGCCTTGCTCGTTTTACGTACACTGTTTAGCTCTCAAGTACAAAGCATTGTGACTATTTATCTATAGATTGGATTTTGAAAAATCCCAATTTCTAACAACAGATTCTTACATTATCAATAATCTTGCATCAGTTGATGTCAAATATACATGAATACCAAAAATCTTTTGCATTTCTAGCCAAGATGTTTTTGGTTACTCAACCATTAAAAAAATTGTTAGCTACCTTTCAATGAGACAATATGTTGTAAGCTCCAGCACATACATGCAAGCTTCTTTTTCTTGAAGAAACATATAGTGTTGAATGCATTATATTTTAATTAGAAGCTAGCATCAAACAAAATAATAAATGAAGAAAAATAATAGAATACCATATATTGGCTTGCCAATAGCCATGGGCATTAGTGACTGGAATGACTCGGCCACTTTTTCTACTCTCAATTCTCCTACCATGATCATCTATGCTAGCCTTTTCGTTAGATGTGTTTGGGTTAGGTTTAGTGTTTTCCATACCATTATTACTACCACTTCCTCTAATTGTGTCTTGATCAACCCTTGCTCGATTGAGATTGATTAGCATCTCTATTACATGTCCAATATCATTCAATTCACAAGGATTATCCTCCTGATTTATTCATTTTCCACCCCTAAGAATCACATCATTATTAGGATCTTCTATCTCAGAAAACACACTAAATAGAGATTAATTTGAGCCTAGGAAACACTTTCATTAAGATTTTCCATTATTGTAAAGCCTGTGCAATGCAAGAAAGCAAGTTAGCACAACAAATATATCTAAAAGTTAGTATATCACTTAAGAAAGTTAGGGCCATTATTATATGGTGAGTAAAAGAGGTTTCAATATCCATCATACTAAAATAGTCTATATGACTTTATCATACAACAAAGTACTGCTGAATTAGTGAAAGATTGATGTCAGATATAACTCTATTATTTACCGCTTGTTTGCCTAAGTCCAACCATTCTAGTGATGATCAAATAAAGAGTCTTTAAAATAATTGATGCTTTGAGTTCTTCTTTGTGATTATGTCTAATTTCTCTTTGCTTGTTTTCCTTTTTGTTCCAAATGAAAATGGTGGGACAATAGGGAAGACCATATAAGGAAATTATGATTGTTCTTGATTTACCCAAGCCATATGATTATTAAAAATTGGTTGTAGTTTCAAAGAAATGAATAGTGTTATCTAGGAGGAATTAAATATTGTAGACAAAAAATGAATAAAACTATTTAGGAGGAATGAAATACTAGTTTAGGTTAAGCTTTGTAAAAAATTTGAAGAACTCGCTGAAATATCATTTATTTCTATCAATAAAAATATCGAATGAAATGTCATTGACGTAGATGGACTGTCCAACCTCTGGTCAAACACAATTTGTTCACAAAAACGGGCAACACTATGCCCCAAGGATAACAACAGACTATTATGGTAACAATCAAGAATTCACAATTCTATCTCACAATCAAATTGGAGTTAATGATCATGCAATATCAAAAAAAAATTTGTTACACGATCTGACAACAATTTGAATTACATTAATCAAATTCAGATTACATACTTCCAACCATTACAAATTGCACTGAGTTAGGTTTCAGACATTATGTCCTCTTCTTCGCAGCTTCTCAAGCTACCCATCACTGACGAATTTGTCTCTACATACCTGACACACCCTCTATTTAATCTTCATTTTGTAGTGGGTAGAATCATTGGAAAAGGCATGAATCTATTGGTAGTTGATATTTATATATTTGGTGGTTGATACTATTGATTCATGCCTTTTTTCATGATTTTATTCTATTTTACAACATGAAGATTAAAAAAGGAAGAGGTTGTGATAGGTATGTAGAGACAAATTAGTCAGTGATGGGTAGCTTGAGAAGCTGTGAAGAAGAGGACATAATGTCTGAAACCTTGATCAGTAGAATTTGTAATGGTTGGTTGTATGTAATCTGAATTTGATTAATTTAATTTAAATTGTTGTCAGATTGTGTAACTAAAATTGTTTGATATTGCATGATCATTAACTCCAATTTGATTGTGAGATAAAATTGTGAATTCTTGATTGTTAACATAATAGTCTTTTGTTATCCTTGGAGCACAGTGTAGCCCGTTTTTGTGAGCACATTGTGTTTGAGCAGACACTGCAGAGACCGTCTGCATCAATGACCTTTCATTCAATTTTTTTATTGATATAAATAAATGATATTTCAGTGAGTTCTTCAACTTTTTTAAAAAGCTTAACCTAAACTAGAATTTGATTCCTCCTAAACAGTTTTATTTATTTTCTGTCTACAATGTTTAATTCCTCCTAGATAACTTTATTCATTTCATTGAAACTACAAGCATTCTTTAATAGTCATGAGAATTGGGCAAATCAAGAACAGTCATAACTGCTTTATATGGTCTTCTCTATTTTCCCACCATTTTCATTTGGAACAAAAATAAAACATGCAAAAAGAAATTAGACATAAGCACAAAGGAGAACTCAAAACATAAATTGTTTTAACGACTCTTTATTTGATCTATCATCACTACAATGGTTGGACTTAGGCAAACAATCACGACAAAGAATAGAGGTATGTCTGACAACAATCTTTACTAGTTCAATAGTACTTTGTAATATGATAAAGTCTCATAGATTATTTTAGTATGATGAAGGATATTGAAACCTCTTTTACTCACTCTATATCAATGGCCCAACTTTCTTCAGTGATATACTAACTTTAGATATATTTGATGTGCTAACTTGCTTTCTTACACTGCGCAGGCTTTACAATAATGGAAAATCTTAATGCAAATGTTTCCTAGGCTCAAATTAAATTTGTCTAGCGCTGCTTCTAAGATAACAGATCCTAATAATGAGGTGAGTCTTAGGGGTAGAAAAGGAATAAATCAGGAGAATCGTTGTGAATTGAATAATATTGGACATGCAACAGAGATGTTAATCAATCTCAGTAGAGTGAGGGTTGATCAAGACACAGTTGCAGGAAGTGGCGGTAATAATGGCATGGAAAAAACTAACCCTAACCCAAACACATCTAATGAAAAGACTAATATAGAAGATCATGGTAGGAGAGTTAGGGGTAGAAAAAGTGGCTGATTCATTGGAGTCATTGATGCCCGTGGCCATTGGCAAGCCAATATATGGTATTCTATTAATTTTCTTCATTGATTCTTTTGTTTGATACTAGCTTCTAATAAAAATACAAGAGTTGCGAGGCAATGAAGTTCCTGCCTAAGACTGGCATAACAGTTTTGACCTGGGGAAAATGTGAGATTAATCTTGACTAGCAGCTCAAGAGAATGTAAGTGCAATGTTTAATGGCATGAGGAGTGCAGAGTGCAATGTTGTACCTCATATATTAGAAGCTGCTTTTCCAGTGTGCAAGTAACAAGCCCTTCATTTTGTCTTGGCAAAAAAGAAGAATCACAATTAAAAAAAAAAAAAACATTTCAATTAAAAACAGATAAATAACAAGCCCTTTATCTTGTCTTGGTAAAAAAGAAGAATCGCAATTATAAAAAAAAAAAAAACAATTGCATTTAAAGAACTGATAATTAAATTCTGATCATCAATTTGTTAGGATTCAAATATTACATGTGTCATATTTTCTTTCTAATTACCTACAAAATGGGTGATGTTTCTTTGTAACTTTAAACAACAAATGATTGATGCAAACACAAAGTTCAATGTTCAAGAGTATCCAAGTGATTCTATAGCATGCAAGAAAATAGACAAGCTTCATTCTGAACTAGCAATGTGAAATGCCAAAACACTCTTTTCAACAAACTAGAAAACAACAAAGCTCCAATGCTGAAAATTTGTAAAAGCCATCATCAAGAACTTGGAAACATGCAAAAAAGTAATGCCTATGCTCACTCGAATCAAATCAAGTGCAATGGAAGAGGATTCATATGACCTTAGGAAGACTGAAAACAGTGATAACATGGACTGATGTGACTGTAGAAATGAATGAAAACATCAACAAAGTAAGCAGAAACATGAGGGTGAAAATTTGTAAGGCTATTTGGAGACCTTAGACAATCTGCAAAACTTGTAGATTTAGCTTTGGGTAGAAATTTAATTCATTTTTCTGGTTTTATCTTTCACTTAATGCTGTGGTAGTTTGTGCTATAGTGCTTTTTAGGGTGGCTATGCTCTGCTTTTTATATTCTCTGTTGAGAGGGATTAGCTGAGTGTATCATTTCAGTTGGACAATAGCGACAATCTGTTTTAGTTGCCAATATTTTGTTAATTGGTGTTTGATTTTAACTAGTACTATGCTAGGCCTATTGGGTTAAAACATTCAAAGCAATTGATCATCTCTACTGTCTAGGTGTTGCTCCAATAGCCACATTGCACAGATTTTTTTTTCTAACAAAACCAAAATAGATTTAAAACAGATGATTCAGGAATCACAAATTGAGCAAGGAATCAGAACCAAATAGACACAATCAATAGACCTGAATGGCCATGATTCACACTGGAAGATGGAAGTAGCATCTATGGAGGTCTATATATTTTGGCATAGAAAGAGGGAAGCATCTGCATAAGGAAAATATATGTTTGTTGGAGTAAATTAATCAAATCATTATTCTTTTACTTTAGTGCTTAATACAAACTTAGGAAAAAATCATTTTGTTCTGATTGTGAGTGTTATTGCATTAACCATGCATTTCAATCAGTCATGTGCTTCATTGGCCCTTAACTAATTGATGCATTATGTTATCTCACTCCTCTCCTAGTCAGAACTCCACCATTCAGGGATCTCATGTTGAGTTCGCCTGAGTCTACATAAGAATATTCAATCCTTCATTGTAATTATTCAGTAATCATTAATCATTACTGTTTCATCTCTTGAATATCAATTTAGCTTTTTTGTGCTTATGCTTTGTGGAAGTTTATCTTCATTCTCACTTACTGATCATGGCTGATTTCTTCATGGTATTAGAGCCATTCAAGTGAAACGCTTCCCTTCTTTTTTTAGCAATTTCAGCACCTAGCTACTTCAAGGGTTCATTTTCGATTCTTTGCAAATCTGTTTTCTGTGCTTGATTATCCTTCATGATCTACAAAATTCTACACGGATTCTTTCATGAACGAGGCGATTTCCATCAGAGAGGCGTTATTGTTGATTGCTGGCCCGACGAGATGGTTTGTAGGTGTTATTGAAGACATTACGCAGGCTTCATAGGTCTAGTTTATACTGCGCAGGCCTTGATAAGCCCGCGTGGGACGCACATAGTGCCTTCATACATTTTGCGATCCATCAGAGCCTTCAGTTACCCGCATAAAGGGAAGATTGGGTAGGGAGTGCGGCACACAATTTGAAGGCAATGTGAAGAATCATTGACAATTGAGGCCGCGATTATTTCCCGACGCAACCATTTGGGGGTTGTGCTAAATTTGCCCAATCTTAGTGCTCTGGAGCACGACCTGCTTAGGGGGCACCATATTCTGCCCACACTGCGCCATATAATGATCGAAGGTGGAGAGAGGCACTGGCAGAGATGCGATACAAGCAGAGAGGTGGCAGATCTCTTCACACGGGACATGCTTGCAGTTTGGAGGTTGCGATTCAACCTTTGAGGGCCACCAGTTGACTTTTGCAGGTTGTGCAAGGCACTTGGAGGAGGCGTGATTTGTCTCTAAGGATCATGATTTGCATCCATCAGTCCTGTATTTTCACCACGCTGGATCTCGTTTTTCCACCGCTTGCTCTCATTCTTCCATCGAAGGGCAACTTGAGAAGGCTGTTTTTCCTGTTAAACATGGAGAGGCCGATTCGAAAGGTCAGGGGGGTGCATCAAATCATTCAATTTGACTTCTTTGCTGGTCGATCTCTGAATTTGGGGGTCAATAAACTTTTGGGAAGCGTGTTTCTGAGTTTGGGAAGCAATTCTTGCATTTTGTGGCAGAATTTCAATTTGGAGGCACGATCTATCGTCTACAGGTTTTGATTTACCTTGAATTCCCGATTATCAGTCTGGAGGGCCGCGATTTGTCTGTTGGCAGGCGTGATTGGAGGTCCTGTTCTCAATAAGTAGGGTGCGTGTTTCCGTTGAAAGGCCGAATCTCTATTTTTCAGGAGGCATTGGAAGCCCCAGCTCACCAGTTGCGGGCACAATGTTCAACAGGTGGACTTCCGTGAAGAGCTGCGAAGACATGCTCCAATCTGATTGCAATCCGTGAACCCAAACAGCCAAAAGGCCATGATTTTATGTGAGACACAACTCATAGCTTAGATAGCCCACGCAGCATATCCCACATGCCTCTTTTCTACATGACTCAGTCAAAGAGTCAATCTGCCATTCGTCCGAATCTACCTCTGCTATCAAAAATCGAGTAGTTGTGAGCTTTGATTCACTGCGCAGGGCGTTATTGGACCCGTGTTTTCACTGTAAAGGCTGCAATTTGATATTTGCAAGGCCGATTCCTTCATTTGGAGGCTGCAGACTTCCTTATTGGAAGCCAAGACATGAATCTGTTGAAGGCAGCAATTTGACTTTGTGCATGCTTTGGTCAATAATTTGCATGTTGCAGGTGTGCTTTGGTGCGATTTTTTCTTCTCTAAAAAGTTTCTCCACATGGAAGCAGATGTAAAAATTAAGTTTCTCCACATGGAAGGATGTAAAAATTTGTATCCAGATGCATGCATGTTTCTTTGTATCTAGATGCATGCATGTATAGGTTTCTTTCATTTTGTTTCTAAATAAACAAACTTAGAATATTAAAGTTTCTAGTTATCTGTCAAGCTCTGCACTGTCAGCCAGAAGTGTTTTTCTGTTATAAGTTCCTGACTACATGAGCTTCCAGAGTCACATCTCCGTATGCTTCCAGAGTTTCTTTCTAGCAGGACTAGATTGATTTATGATGTTATTATTAAATATTATTATAAAAATAAATATTTCAATCAAAAATATAAAAAGAAATATCACAACAAAATTTATTATTTATTTTTTAAATGTATTTAAATAAAAAATATAACTTACTGACTAAATCAATGTGTAGTGATTCATTCTTAATAAGATCTATGATTTTTTACTAGTTGTTATTATAGCAAATAATATTTCAAATAAAAATAATAAAATTATGAGAAAAACTGTAATTGTCACATTTAATTGTTTATTTTTTAAATGTTTTTAAATAAATAATATAACATACTCACTAAATCATTGTGTAGTGATAATAAGATCTATGCAGTTTTCATAGTTATTAAATAATATTTCAAATAAAAAAATAGAAATTATGAGAAAAACTATAATTGTCACATTAAATAAAAAGATAATAAAGGTTCAAACTTACAAGAATAAATATAAATATAAATATTATTTTTTAAAGATTCTTAAATAATAGAGATAATTATAGCTAAATCAGTATATTAGCTAAATCATTATTGTTTCACTTCTAGTTTGATTAATGAAATTCTCATTAGAAACTTTTAAAACATAAATAAAATAGTTAAAATAAAAAACAAGTAAAAAAATTGGAAAATTATAATTATCACAATAACAATAAAAATTAAAACATCGTGGCATGGGGTCTCGACTCAATTGACTAAAGCATTTTGTTGTAGAAAAAAGTCATGAGATTTAGTCTCTACCTAGTTGGATAAAGCATCCTCTTGTAACTATTTTATTTAACATACTAATGCAATGGATATTTCCAGTGGTTAAATAATGATGCATTAATTCCTTCATATTTTGATCCACCATATTTTGAGTGACCACTATTGCAATAAAAAAATTCAAACTTAAAAGAATTATGAGAAAAAAATATAATTATCACAATGAAAAGTGAATCATTTAATTTATATTGATTAAATTTTTAAATAAATAAAATCAAATTTTAATAATATAAATATTTTCACCACTATTCAAATATATTAGCTCATTTATATTTTGATCTATCCTAGTCTACTTTAGCCTTGTCAAAAGAAAGAAAAGAAACGAAAAAAGTCCAAAAAAACTTAATGATAAAAAGAAGCTTTCAAATTTTAAGAAAGTACAAAAATTTATATTTTTGAAAATTAATCCAAATAGAAAATATAAGTCACCAGTTAAATCTTGTTATATCTATTCATTTATATTTTGATCTATCCTAGTCTCCTATGCCTTGTCAAAAAGAAAAGAAACAAGAAAATTCCAAACTAAAAATAATAAGAATTTTAAAATATATAATTATTACACAAAATATAGTGAATCTTCCAATTTAGACTAAATAAATTTAAAATAAAAAGGCTATCAAAGTTTAATAGAATATTTGTATTGGCTCTCAAAATTCACCATCGTGACAAATTCACCTCATGGAAAATTCGCCACTAGCAATTCATGGTAGTGAATTTTTTGTGAAGTGAATTTGTCATGGTGGTGAATTTTCTCGTGTGAATTGCTGATGGTGAATTTCTAGTGGTTAATTTTAATGGTATTTGCATTCATATATAGATCTGCCACTATTGAAAATAAATAAATTATAAGAATATAATTATTTAAAAAGAAAACCTCGATAGAATAAAAATATCTAAATGTATAACTTAAAAGATGAGACTTCAAGTGCAACATCTATATTTGAACAATGCATTAGCTGAATTGTAGGCTTAGAAGGGTACCTAATCTCAACTTTACCTCCATCCTCAAATAGGTTGCCAATTTTGTCAAGCTCTTCTATTGTACCCAAGTTTCCTTCAATAGGCTCCTTGAATGATTCTAATGTTGATTCATCCACCCTCCAAATTTTTGACATTGAAGGAATCATTTAGTCTGCTTAACCATCTACCTGCAAATATCATAAACTTCATGGAGAATATTATCAATTTTACATATAATGCATGATTTATATGTGTAGAATTAGGTAAAATGAAGGTAAAAGACAGGAATCAATAGTATCAACAAAAAGATACATAAAACTCAAACCCTAATGACCTTAATCCAAAAATGAAGCATAAATGAACATAGAAATATAAACAATAGTAAAGCAATATTACCATAATTCATATGTTGTGGTTGAATCACCTTCATTTTCTTCTCCATTTTTCTTTATATGCTTGCATAATAAAGCAATATTACCATAATTCATATGCCATGGTTGAATCACCTTCATTTCTCTTCTCCATTTTTCTTTATATGCTTGCTTGTCCTCAGATTTATAACATGCAAGAATAGGCCTAGTGATAGTGACAAGAAAATATCAAAGATAGTGGTTGTCTAGGGTTTGAAATGAAAGGAAAATGTCTCTTTTATATAAACCTAAATTTTAATGAAGGGCTAACATTGACTGATGAAGATCAATGGATGAGATTGATTTGAGAAGCAAAGAAATAGGGTTAGGGAAAAAATAGGGTTTAGTTAGGGATGGGTGGTGGGGATTAAAAGGTAGTAAAACATTATCAAGGGTGAAATTAATTGAGATAAGAGAAAAGATTTGGTAAGAAAAAGAGGTGGTTAGAGTAAATTAAATACTTATAAAATTATTTAATTTAGCATGGAAAGGAAATAATTAAATAATTAAAACAATTATTTAATTATAGATGAAGAGGGAATGTTGACTTTTAGTTAAAATAATTGGAAACAATTATTTAATTAGAAAGTGGATGAAAACACAAATTAGTAAATAATAAAAAATAATTATTTACTAGTGGAGGGAAAATGGTGGGAATTAAATTGTGGAAGAAAAGGGTAATGAATAAGTAAATAACTAAAACAATTATTTAATTATAATTTTAAAATAAAAATAAATAATTAAATAAATGAGAATTTATTTAATTATAGAGTGAAATATTAATTAATGATGTAATTAAATAAATATTAACTAGTCAAGGAAGAATAAAAGGGGGAACTGAATTAATTAAATAATTAAAATTATTTAATTAGGTAGGGAAGAAGGGAATTTGATATGGAAAATGTTGTTCATAGGTCTAAGACATTTTTTAGTGTCTACATTTTGTCCCTCTTTGATACAATGTGAAGTCACCTAAATGTTGTATCAAATAAATTCAGCTCAAAATATGCCCTATTGTGCTGTGATTCGTAGGGAGTGGGTTTTGTATGATCCCTAGCATGGGTTTGGTCCCATCAAGAGGTCTTTTGAGTATAAGGATATTGTGAAGCTTGACATAGAGGAGTACAAGATCTAGTGGAATGTGCTAACTAGCATATGTGAGAGATTCATCATGGTTGTATGCATTGTGAATGGGCTGACCTTTTGGCCATGTTATAATTTTAGTTGCACGATGTTGCCTAAAAAGGGGCATAGTCCATCAACTCTGGGATAATATTTCTTATGATCTAGGCTTGGGAGCACATCATTATGTTTTGACCTCCTATTAGGAGATAGCTAGCAACATGGATGCCATATGTATTCTTATACATGGAGGAGTAGTCACATAGAGTAATTTCAGTGATGTCAAGTATTGGCATCACACCATTGATATTATTGATTCATTTATCTAGATCGTATTAGGATTTTCAGCCATAAGAGGATGACAGATGGAGTTTTCCCTATTGTTAGTAGGCATGTTATCTGATTGCGGGGACCATGTAGTCACAACACATTATCGAGTGATACATTTTAGAGTGGGTGCTCAAAAAAATTAGGGAGCGGTAGAGGCTTCCCATTGGTGCAATAGATTTTGCTAGGTCCTCGTGAGAGATCACTCAGTGGGGATAGATGATCAAGGTAGTGATGATAGATTAGGATATTGATGCTTTGTAGCCTGTTCAATGGGGTGTTGATGTAGAGGTTACTAATGTGGAGGAGACATCCGAGTACGATGTGTGGTGTGTCATGTATAAGTATGATCTATTGACAAATCAAGATCAACCTACCCTAGTGGAGTAAAGGGGTAGAGGTCCATGTGACAGATTCATTGATAAAGGACATGGGAGGGGAGGAGATGGAGGTGGAGGAGGCATGAGTGATGATGGTGGAGATGGCAATAGGGGAGATAGGGGAGGAAGGTTCAAATGGAGGAGGGATAGAGGAAAAATAGTAGCTATACAACTCTCACCTATTAAGGAGGAGGTCGAGCAGGAGGGTCTATGTGTCAAGGCAGAGCAAGAGAGACCCAAAATAGAGGGAGAGAAATAAGTGGCCATGCAAGAGGCTGAGCAGGAGATGGGAGAGGAGGAGAGAGAAATTGAACAGGAGATCGTCATGGGAGCGGATCTGACTAAGGGCTATTAGGATGTGCCTATTTTGGAGGTTATGGAGGAGGTAGAGGGAGACATATAAGTGGATTAGCATATCATAGATTCTTAGGCATGAATCCAAGCTATGCATGCATGGATCTAGGCATTACAGGCTAAGGTATATAGGCTCACTACTGAGAGAGACATTGTCATCATTGGGAGACAAAGGTTCAACCAACAATGTCTAGATTTTAATTTAACTGTCAGTCTAGAATCATGGCTGAGATAGGTCATCAAATGTTCTAGGTAGGACAAGAGGCTCGATATTATAGGGATTTATATGAGTGTTAGGTGCAATCGAAAAAGAGGGCACAAAGATACACATAGACCCAAAGCCATAGGAGGTCACACTCTCACTAGACTCATAGTAGTGGAGGAGTCTCTTAGTCTAGTCCCTCTCCATATGGTTGACCATTAGGACCAAGACATAGGGCTTTAGGATCACATCCATAGCAGGATAGGGGTATCTACAGGATCACGATGGGCCAAAAAGTGGCGATCTGTAAGTCATATGATGGCCCATGTGGTTGACGAATTTTTTTTTACCCAAATTTGATGAAACAAAAAAGGGTTTTTAGAGGAGATTCTCAGCTTTTCACCAATATAAATTATGCTTTACTTTGAATTTAATAAATAATTATTATTCATTTTCTATTAGAATTACGAATAAAGTCCTGATTGATAGGCTGATTCAAAAACATCTATAACTTTCAAACGGTATCACATTTATTGAATCTGAAACATGCATCACATTCTATGCTTTGCATACTATAGGATTAAAAAAATATTGAATTTCATGAATGTTTTACCATGTTAAGGTTGTTAGGCAGACGAGCTTTTATATATTTTAAAAGTTGTAATAAAAAATTCATAATTAATTATTTACTTGGAAAAAAATTATAAAAAAATATGCATCACATCGGGACATGATTCCTCTACTTATATCTATAAGCTTATAAAAAATTCTTATCATTTTATTGCGGTTAGGGTGGTTAGACAGACACCTACTTCTTATTTTTACCCTAAAATTTAAATACCACTCCATTGAAATTTCAAATTTTCACCAAATAGATTTTTTTGTTTTAAATAAAGGTCTAGTAGTTTAGAAACTACATTCAATTTTCTACAGATTCTATTTTTATATTTTTTTCAAATAATATAGATAACTTATTCAAATTTTTACATCAAGTTGTATAGCTCTGATTTTCTATCTTTTTATTGCCACTTAAGGACATGTTTTTTCCATGATGATCCTGCACATACCCATAGACCTCCCTCAACAGGAACATATCCTTCAAGAGATATGGGAAACTCAGGATAGACTTATTTTATACATGTATTAGACATTGATTTTTTTCATTTTGAGCCGGCAAGCTCCATTTTGAGATGCATCATGATATTGTACTATGACACCATTTTTGATATATATAGATATATATGCAAGATGCATGATTTTGGTGGTGACTTACATGCTTTATGTTCCTATGTTATATCCATGTCTATGTGATGGATTATGATGCTTATGATGTTATGCATTTATATGATTATGAGATGATTATATATGATGATACATTATGGATGTATATTGTATGGTTTATGCTTATATGTGATTTTCTATGTTATTATGTATGGATGGATGCACTTAATTTACCTTTATTGTACTATTTTCAATGTTATAGATCCATTATGATTATGATGTGATGCGATATGGATTATGGACATGTATTTATGTAAATGAAACAATATGTATGATATCTTTCTTATGGTATGCAAGGATTATGCAAGATATATCCAACTGGATGTATGGTGATAGTATATGGATGTAGGATGGTATTATATGGCTATGACATGTGATGCTTATATGGATGATTCCTGTTGATGGAATTCTCTATATGTTTTTGTATTTTCTGATGCAATATGGATGACGTAATATGCTTATAATGATGTCTATGATTCTTCTAACATGATTATGTATGTAGTATATTTTGTGTGTCATAAGATGCCATTAGGATGGGAATAGAAGAAATGTGAGCATGTAGGAAATGAATGTTAGCACAAAGTTTGTCAACATGAAGAGGAGTTGATATTTTTCTTGATAGATAATAGGATTGCATGTTTATCATCATTGGGAATTAAATTATGAAAAATGGACAATAAACACCATGGAATGACATAGACCAAGGTGTGTAATGGTATCCTTTTGAAAAAATAGATAGTTGATAGACAAGGAGTGTCATGCCGCATATTAAGAGAAAAGTTTCCTCAATCTTTTTTTTCAGGACAAACCACAAACAACAATCAAAGAATAGTCAGGACATGAGACATCATTGCTCCTCTAAATCCTTCTTGAGACATCCTCAAGGTGTCTAGTAATATGACCAATGATAAATCAACAAAAAGATAAGATAAACTAGACCAACAAAGCCAACAACCATTTAGATCATTTTCCAGTGATCGTTTGCTTATAACATTGATAGGATTGATTGAATAATTGATGGATAATGCCTGGTTTTAGGAATAGAAGCATTTCATATAATACATCATGTCCAGTTTTGCTTGTGCAACCACCTACATAAATCATAATGATAAATTTGATAAATGATGATGTATGGTTTCAAGGACACATCCTATATAAGACAAATGATAGGACCAGGTTTGGTTTCAAGAAATGAGATAAGTCATATAATATTTCGAGTCTAATTTTGAAAATTCCACCTCTTGTATAAGACCATTGATTGATTGGTAAATTTTTCTTTGACGATTAGGTAATTGATCAATTTGGATTGAAGACTAGTTGGGTAGTTAGCCTTTTGATTTGTGATTTGGTTAAGAATCAGATAACTATGTGTGTTTGATCAACATGTTGATTTTAGTAAAGGATGATTTATAATGATATGGACTATGAAAGTATTGAAAAATGCTAAGGGACTGGCCTAATGCTTCGGGGGCTCATCAGTGATGGCCTTGCATATATAACATGCATAGAGACATCATAGTTTATATGACCTTTCCCATGGATAATTTATTATGGATTGAATCATGGTTGACTTGACCTCACAAAGCCTAAAGGAATGACCTAGTGCCTTGGGTGATCATTAATGATGGCCTTGCCTACGTAACATATGCAAATACATCGTACTTCAACAGATTTAGACTAATAGGACTTGACACTATTTTTGGGATTTTTGACATGTTTTATTTTTTTGGATTTTTGGAGATATTTCATTTTTTAGCTTTTTAAAAAGATTATCTAGATCTTTTTGGATTTTCATGATGATGACCTCCAATGCCAAGTTTAGGTTTGATGAAGATGTACCTCAATTACTTGCCCCTAGTTAGGGATAGGATTAATTATTAGGAGTTAGATAAGGATGGGTTTGATAGGTGATAAACACATAATGTAAGCCATTCATAGGCCATGAGAAGGACAATAAAACATTATTATGAATGTCTTGAGGAAGCATGGGCCACCTGCTCAAATTCCCACCTAACCAAACCATCAACCACTTTATTCCTCTCCCGAGGAACATGAAAAAAGTAATAGAATCCAAAGCAATGCATAGAGAAATAATTTTTTTAGGCACCATCACCAACTACCAGTTCACCTCCTAAACATGTCTCTTATTCAGCATATCAATGATAACCTAAGAATCAGATTCATAAACAATCCACCTCCAACCAAGGGCATAGGCATGTTCTAAGCCAAAAGAATAGCAATAGCCTCCATGAGATTATTAGTATGATGACCTCTATGTATAGAGAAGAAAAAAATCACCACCCCTGAACTATCTTTGCCAATACCTCTAACTCCAGTATGCCCTTGATTACCTCTCGATTATCCATCAGAATTAATTTTAAGCTCTCCCAAAGCAGGTGGACATCGGTGACCAATATGACTAACCCGCTCACTCCAATTTCCATGATGCACAGTCATCAAGTTTCTCCTTCCCCCCATATAATTATCAGAAGAACCTACCACTGCAAGATCATCAGGGATAATGGGAACAAACAAATCACACTTAGCAGTCAATGTTTCCTGAAGTCCCCCTAGAATTCTCAACTAAATCTGACTAACAAGAAATTTCTTATCCAAAAAAATCCTATAGTTGTGCTCCAACCAAATATGCCAAATTTTTAGACTGGGACCAATAATCCAGGCTATATGAAGAAAATAAGTATTTATAGGAGGAGAATCTAGG
Organism: Sequoiadendron giganteum; assembly: GCA_007115665.2. NCBI lineage: Eukaryota > Viridiplantae > Streptophyta > Pinopsida > Cupressales > Cupressaceae > Sequoiadendron > Sequoiadendron giganteum. Next base: position 103,796,195 of record VCHN02000014.1, read on the forward strand.
CTCCTCCAAACTTCCTCCAAAGAAGAAGCATGTCTACATGACAGATGCCAAAGATTCCACTAGGAGTGCTAGATAAATTTCACAAAAGGACATTGAAAGAAGAGATGAGGAATGAAATCTTAATGCCCAACACACATAACACACATAGAAGGACCCTAAAACCCCCACTTCCAAAGATTCACCCAGGTAAGGCATTGTCCTTGCACCACTAACTAGGAGAATAAATTACACTTAGGCCAAGAAAACTTATTCCAAACCTATTTACACCACAAGACCTCTAAGCTCCCAAACAACTGCTTATCAAGAAATTTGATATCCTGAGGTAGCATAAAATTTAATTTTTGGATCAAGACCCGAAGCTAGCACATCTCACCTAGGAAGAGAATTAAAAGCACAACCCTACAAAATTTAGCAATCTCTAACAATCCCCAACCACACCACTAGGAGTCCACTCCTATGGATCCTTCCATTTGAACACACTAACATGCTCCAAAGTCTAAAGAGACTAGAAATTAGCAACCCGAAATCAACTAGCATCAACAAAATGTTGACTTCAAATTCTCTAGATGGGGGTGAGTAGACAAAATGGGAGGATGACCATCCCAAGAATAATACCAGAAGAGAGCATCCTACGCATCATTGAAAATCCAAAATAACCCCTGCTTGACCAACTTGTCTCCTATTTTGAGGGTGCCCCAAATCATAGAACCCTTCCCCTTTAAACTGAAGTGGGAAACATCCACACTCTCAACCACACCCAAATATTTTGAAGTAAGGATCTTCACCCACAACTGATGTTGCTGCAAACACCACCACTAATACATCTTAGCTGCTAAAGCTTGACCATTTAAATTATTCCATCATAAACCTAGTCCACCTTCTTGCTTTGAGAGAGTCACTTTTCCTGCAAAAGAAATCCACCTCAATATCCAATGATTGAATAGATTTTGAAAATTATCTATAATCCCCTGCCAAAATTTTTTAGGAAGTGAGCAAATAGCAAGAGGAATTCCAAGATAAACAAAAGGGAGAGTACCAATCTAGAAATGGAGAATTCCAATAATTCTACATTGAATAACCTAAGGAATATTAAATAAATAGATAAAAAGGCTTCCCCTCATTAATATTCTGAACAAAAGTAGCCAAATAACTGTCTAGAATACTACACCACCTAAAATCCTCCTCAACCTTGGCCCTGCACATCAAAGAAGTGTCATTAACAAACTGAAGATCGGACTAAGCGGGGATATCATTTCCCCAGCTCTAGCCCTAGATCAAGCCACTCTACACCTGAGATTTAATAAACCTCCCCAAGCCCTCAGCAAGTAGGATGAACAAGTAGGGGGACAAATGATCCCCCTTTTCTAAGGCCCCCTAGAAGCACCAAACAACTTTGTTGGCTCACCATTAATAAACACCAAAAATGAAGGATAAGTGACACAACTCTTGACCCATTCACTAGAAAAAAAAAATTCTCTTAGGATCTTGAATAAGAAAGCCCATTTAACATGATCATAATATTTTTGCATATCTAAATTAATAAACATAACTTTATCCTTGGAATATTCCATAGAATGAATAGTATCAACAACAATGATAACACCATCCATAATTTTCCTACCAGCAACAAAAATCCCTTGCTCCTTTGAAATTACCCTACTTAGGCAAGGTTTCAATCACTCAACAATCAACTTTGTAATTATCTTGTATACAACATTACATAAAGAAATTGGCCTAAAAAGATCCAGAGTATTAGCCCCATCCTTCTTTGGTATGAGGGAAAGAAAAGTAGCTTTTGTGGACTTCAACATTTTTTTATTCATGGGGGATTCTTGAACAACCTCTAGAAGGTCCAACTTAATCACTTCCCATAACTCTTGAAATAATTCTATCGAAAACCCATAAGGGCTAGGGGCCTAAATTCATTTTTTCATCTTAAATACAACATTCTAAATCCCCAAAAAGGAAATAGGATTAAGAAAATAGTCATTAATTTCACCAGTAACCAAAGGCAATATATAATCCAAATCATAGCTTCATCCACCTCCATAGGAGGGGAGTCCTTGGATAAAAATGAAAAGAAGAAAAAAAATGAATCCATAGAAATAGAAGAAAAGGAGGATAGAGTCTCCCCATTTGAAGTCAAGAGGGAAGAGATAACATTACCTTGTCTTCTATCCTTAATCAAATTTTGAAAGAAAGAAGTTTTCTAATCCCCCACTTGAAGCCATTCAATGTGGGACTTTTTTTTTAAAAATCCACTCTCAATTCTGATTCCTCAACTTCCTTCACTGTAGCAACTTCCAACAAACCTAACTCCTCTGTGAGGCCCTGATCTAGAATCTACCTAGTAGTCAAATCCAATTGAGCCTAAGCATTCTGCTTTTCTTGAAACACATTACCAAAGTGTTGCCTATTCTAATGCTTCAACCTATACTTCACATATTGTAGCCTCTTTCAGAAGGAGTACATAGCTATACCATGTGTCAGCTTCCCAAGATGCCACAAGCCAAGAAGAAAATCATGAAGATATTCATCCCTTAACCACATAAGCTAAAACTTAAAAAACTGCTTTATACAACATCGGGGTAAGTCAACAACAAACTTGATTAACCAATGATCAGAACCCCACCCTTCTAAAATATTAGAGCTAGTTAGCCACCTTCCTCCCATCCAAAAATTAGACACTAGGAATCTATCTAGACATTCTGAAATATTAGCTTCCCCACTCCTATTATTCTAGGTAAAGACCCCATTAATAGGCTTGACGTCAACCAAATTCGAGAGAGTAATATTATCTTGCAAAAGCATCGACGAAGTCTGTAGGTGAGCACTACCAACCCTCTTCTCCTAGAATGAAGTCAGAGCATAAACATTAAAGACAATAACTCTCTCCCTTGACTCAAGATGAGAAGCAACACAAGAAATTTTTCCCCTAGAAGAGGACCACACGATTGGACTAACTCTATGTGGATCCCATAAACTAGCCACCTTGCCAAAGATGCCAAATGCTCCAACACACTAACACTGCCCATGGACCCAAATCTTCGAATCTACACTCAACATAATATCAACAAATAACTTAGTTTCTTAAAGGAAAACCACATCAGGAGAATGAAACTAAATTGGATCCTTAATAGCTATTTTTTTAGGGGATCTATTCATACCCCTCACATTCCAAGAAGGCACTATCATCACGGAGGTTGGGAGAAGTGAGCATCATTATTATTCACTCAACCTGACTCCACCAACATCTCACCAATTAGGTTAACCTTTTCCTGATCCTTCTTTCTGCCAACCTTAAAAGGTTTCTCAAGAACTCCTTTTTTGGGGTTTTTTGTTGTAAACCCAAGGTTGGGGAAGAAGACCTATTCTTACTCAAATAAAAAGCATCTCGCACCACAGAGAGAGAACCAGTAGAGGCCTCTAGCGACAAACCAGAAGCAATTTGAGTAGGAATTAGAGGAGAAAAATAAATATACATCTGAGAACCTTGCACACAAAGGTGAACTAAACTGGGAATCAGAGGAGGCTTGTCCCCAGAAACATCCTATGTAAAAGAAGCAATAGTCACCTGTAAGTCTAATTGAAATCCTTCTTCCTGAACCAAATCCTCCAATTCCTCAAATCTATTGAAGGTTTCCTCCTCCTACCTATCCTTAAGGGATCTCTTTTGGCCCCTTCCCTAATTATGAGACTTAACCATAATACAACCTTCTTTATCAATTGCCTCCCCCTGCATGGGATCCTTACCCTTATTTAACTTTGAAATAGACTAAGAAGGGGCATTAATTATATCATCAATACTAGAACCTCGGGAACACCTCCTTTGAAGATGACCATATTCATGACACAACCTGCATCTAAAAGGTAATGTCTCATAATCTAGTGGTTGAGTCCAAGACCAAGAACCAACAGTCATTCAATTGAATCAGACAATGGATGACTCAGATCAATTTCAGCACATACTCGTGCATAAGGAAAAATTTTTCTTATTCAAAGTTTGTTGAGAAGGACCAATAGGTTTTCCCAACAACAAAGCAAACGATTGTAATATGTCACTTCTCCAACACTCGAGGGAAAATTGAGGAAGATGAACCCAAACTGCGACCCTAGAGGGTAACTCCTCTGTTGAGTTAAAACCAACATCCCATGTTTTTATGAAAAGACCCACCTGATTATAGAAATATGGAACACCTCCAAAATCCCTGTTCCGATAAAAAATGCCCAAAAAATCCACCACAAAAAAGTTATTTGCAGCCATGAAAATATCAAAGTCTCCTTTTAGGTTCCATGTTTTGTGGATCTACGTATCGAGAAATCGAAGAGAAACTCTCATTCCCAAAAATTTATAGATCCAAACATGATTGGAGTAGTACACATCTTCTGCCACTGACTCTGATTGGATCACTAAGATCGACCATTCTTGGGTCCTCTCTAAACACCTATTCACCTTATGCACTTTAGGAGCACCATTCTGTATCATTTCCACATTAAAAGAAACTAGGTTTGGAACTCTAGAATTAATACCCACCATTGTAAACCCTTGAGCTGCCTTATCCAAAGGCACATGCATAGTCATTAAGAACCACACAAAGAAAAACCCCAAACAAGCCCCGCTCTACCAAACAATGCCTACTCCAAACCCCACACCAAGCAACCAATGTGGGAGAGTAGCCGAAAGAAAGAAGAAAACCTTTGATGCAGCCAAGAAAATGAAGTCCCCATGGAAGCTAAGATAGAAGACTCTTTGTTGCCTAGTAATAAGCATGTAAAAAACATGATCAAGAGACAAATGAACTAGACGAGGAAAAATAATGTTTATCGCCACCCCTAGCCTCGTCACAAGTACATAACCCCCCCTCCCCCCCCACATGAAGAAAGCTCATAGCAAGAATAAAAAAAAAAGTTAGGGCACGACTGCCCTAGCTTTCCCTCGATAGTTCCCATATGCGATCTTTCCTAAGATCAACCAATATAACATCCAAATCATGGTTAAATCACTAATTTTCTATCTCTTTCTAGGGAACACAATATACAATTCCTTTAAGGTGCATTACTATTTCACTATTATTTTCCCACGTAAAGTTTATGAACCTAGTATCATTTATTTCATAATCCATTACAACATTCACATCGATGTACATAATACTCCATTAAAGCTAATAGAAATTACCAAAGAATAAGGGAAGAAAATACATCATAGGGTCATTTTAAACATTAATGACAATAAGGATATAAATACACAAGGGAGATTAAGATAAGTAACACAACAAGGGCCACAACACTAACTAGAGATCCTAGTGTTGCAACCCTACTATGATAACAAATGTAATGCCCAATATTTATAGCAATACATAGTTAAGGATAAAAAACAAATATAAATATGTATTACAACAAATGACTAACTCACAATTTTTTTTCCAAAGAATACAATTCTTATAAAGCATAACAACATTTGACCTAATATAGATTATAATATTCAATTAAGTAACTAAATTATGTAGGTAGTCCTAGTAGGGTTTCAAGTGGAGACATGAAATTCACATCATTGAGAAAAAAAATTAGTCTTACAAACACATTCATGATCATAAGACACAATCAAGTCACAAGCTATTCTAATACAATATATCAATATTAACTCAAAGTAATGAAAAGAGAGAAAACTCTAGGGACTAGACCTAATTCCTTGGGGGCTCATCTATGTTGGCCTTACTTACGTATATATTTTTTAGAAGAACTGTAATTTGACCAACATAGAGTTGAATTAGCACATACTTTGATGCCCAATAATAATTTTCCTCGATTAAACTCTCAAACAATTTGATAATAATCTAATCAAATAAACACCTTACAAATTTCAGTTTGTTATCGTAGTGAAAAAAGGTAGCATTAAAATGATGATAGATCTCATGATACTAAGCCAAATTAGAAAATTAAATATGATCTGAAAAGGGGAAGGAATGAGGAACAAAACCAAAATAAGTTTGCATAAAAACTGATTAATCAAGAGTAGTTCAATTTGTGACTAAACCCATCTTGAACACATGTGAGCAGTTTTCATTGCAACATAACATATTAGCTTAAACAATAGTTTGACCATAAGGCAATAATAATTACAATTATAGTATGTAATGCTAGTGAAAAACTAGTCATTTAAATAAATCAAAAGTCCATATTTAAAAAACCCCAGACACAACTTCAACACACTATTCCTTTTAAAACGATTAGAAGGTATATACTTTTCAAAGGACACATTCTTCGAGTCCTTACATATAGACAATTCTTGGCTATTTAATAAAGTAAATTTCTAATCTAATGTTATTAGTAAATCGTAAAAATGATTAAAATCATGTTGTTCAAAGCTCAAAAACTTTAAAATTTCTTCTCTAATAATATCAATAAACAAGAAAATTTATTAAAATCTTGCTATTAAAAATCTCAAGAAAATCATAGAGTTTAAACGAGATAAAATGCAAATGAATTAGAATATAATCTAAATGCAAATGAATCAGAATCTAATCTAAATGCAAATGAATTAGAATCTAATCTAAATAAAAAACAATAAATATAGATCTATTCCTTCACTCACGAAATAAAATTATAAAGCTAAATAATTCAAAACGTTATTGAAACAGGACATTAAACTTGAATTCAAAACAATACAATCTTACCATCCCATGTCAGAGTGTATTTGCACGATGTTGGGTTGTTCATATCATTGTGAAGCCTCCATTGTTGCATGTGAGAAGCTTTGATGTGTTGCATGTGTTGGTTGATCGAAGATATGTTGAAGCTTTGATAATCGTGATTAAGAATATTGGCAATACTTCGTTGTGTAAATGATGTTGATTCTTCGATCCTTTTTTGTGAGGAAAGAGGTTTGTTATATAGAATTTGTTATATAGAATTTGTGAGGAATATAGATTGACCAGTCAAGAATAGATTGCGAAATCAGGGATCGTAATTTTTTCAATCAAGAAAGTGGTTGAGAATAATTAATTAATTGATTTAATTAATTAATTCATTTTGGAGTTGAATTTGAAAATCAATTTTGACTTTTGCAAATAAAGTTGCATTAGTTTGATTTGATTTTTGATGATGTTTTGAATAGTTTATTCGATTTATTCAAATTTTGGAGGGAAATTTAGTTAATTAAATTATTATGATTTAATAATTCAATTGACTTAGGGGAATAAAGTGAATTAGCGACATAATTAAATAATTGATGTTATTTAACTAATCAGGATGAATAATGTTAGATTAGGACTTCATTAAATAAATATAATTTATTTAATTGGTCGAAATTGATGAAATGTGAATTAATTAAATAATGTCATATTATTCAATCAATAGTAGAAATAGGGTTTTAGGACTATTAAATAAATGATTTTTTTTAACTAATAAAAAATGATGAAAAAGTGAATTAATTAAATAATGTTGTATTATTCAATTATTAGGGGAAAATTAGGGTTTCTAAATGCAATTGATGTGAAATATAGTGATGTTTAATGATAATGATGTCGATGATGTTAAAATGTCATTTAAATTGTGTGATAGGTGTTAGGTCAATTTTACATGTCTACAGTTTTGCCCTCTTTGATACAAAGTACAAGCTGCTTTGTTTCAAAGATTCATTGTTAAGATCAAGATTTTAAAAGAAATTATGCCCCATTGTGCCCCGACGGTTAGCAGAATGATGGTAGGACTCTGTGCTACCCCCTTGAGAGGTTGGCCAATTTTTTTGATTTTGAGGTCACGCGCATGACACTATTCTATTTCAGTTTAGTTGTGGAGAGGAGAAAAAATTAAGTCTATAAGTCCCTCATAACTTGTTTTGATGTTCCTGGGAAGTCCTAATTTGAACGTAGGAAGGTTCCCTAAGTAAAAATTAGGGTTTTCTAGGTAAAATTTAGGGTTTTTGAGGGTTTAGGGTTCTAATTACCTCATGTGCACTTAAAGCCTATAGAGGATTCAAGGAACCCCAAATTTGGACTTGGTTTGAGAGTTTGGACAACTTCCAGGTGTCAGTGCTGATGGAGCTCCCATGATTTTTCTATTTTGTTGAATGACATCTGGTTTTGGTCGAATTCTAAAGTTTTGTCCTCTAGGATGGGGAGGGGTTTTAGGCCTAAAAAACCCTCATTTCACTATTTGTCTCTTAAACCCTCATTCGTTCTAATTTTGAGTTTACTTGCTAAACCCGTTACCAGTCATTTAAGTAACGACTTGAGCCTTCGAGTGCATTCTTTTACCAGCACCTTTGTCTAGGAGTGATGACACCTCTCACATCGCCCATTTCAAATATTTCCAAGGTCGAGCCAAAATTTATTTCCTAAATAACTTGGGCATATTTTGTGCTCTCCCAAGGGTCAAATTCGTGCGTTGGCCTAGTTTGGCGCCTTCTTTAAAACTAACTCTATTGCACACATAGGTTGTGAGAATTGTTGATCATGGGAATGAATCTGCAGCATTCCTCGCTAACCCTGCTGGTTTCAAATGTTAGTCGATTAAATGGCAAAACTTCCGCAGAAAGATGACACGTGCCCTCCTATGGATGTGGGCCCTGGTCTCCACTATGGGGCTCACCACCTACTGCATGAGATCAATGGTTGAGGATTGATTTTGAGATTTTATCAACATCGTTCCCCGCTAACCCCACTTGATTTAAATAATATCTTGAAAAGCCTAATGGGGTCAGCAGAAAGTTGACACATGACTACCTTTTATTGATTGTGATGAACCGTGGGTAGAACTCGCTTGACAAAATGGATGCCAGCCTGGAAAGATTCCTATTAGCTAAAATATATGAGTGAGAATTAAAAAACAGTCAATTCAAAAAGGACCGTTCGATCTACCATCTCATCAACAAATTAACACTTGATATTCAAAAACTAGAAACATGCATGTGATGGTCATTTGTGCTCTGAAAAGAGTGAGCATTAATGGCATATATCCTCTAGGAGGGTTCAATTTGATCTTTGTGCATGTGAAGAATTAAATTCTGGTGATTATGAAGCATAATTTCCAAACTCCTATGCACCTGAGAAATTAACGGTGATGAAGTGGACGCCAACGAGCAATTGCTTGTTCACATGTGTGGGTTTTTACTAAAAAATGATGATTGACATTGCCAATTCATTCAATGAATGCAGATTTAAGGCTTCCATTATCATCATTGTAATTTGCAATCCAAATTTTCTAATGTGTGTACAGAGTGTGGTAATCAATTTGGTGAAGAGATATAAATTTTGATAATTGGGAAGAATGAGTAAGCCAACTGATTCCTCGCTACCGATACGAAGGTATCTGAGGCTAGAATTGTAGAATCCTCATGGTGATATCATGGAGCACAGATAATACACTCATGTAGGTGTGTCAAATTTGAAAGATGAATGCAGAGACGATGCCTGTGGCAAGGATCCTTTATTGGTTGATGCCATAGGAATCCATTTTTAGGGAGGTCACGCTACAGTGATGGAGACAAAAGGAAAGGAGCCTACAAGATTAGTGCAAGGAGTGTGAAGAAATATTAGGTACGATTGAGCTTCTTATGGACAACAACAGTCCCCTATTGCTATAACTGATAGCTCATCTACTAGTGAGACCGAGACGGATTATGGGTATAGGTAAAACCTCATGCTTTTGAATCAATTGGCTCCCCGAGAGGTGGAGGTGCTTTCGGTGCATCCCATCTCTATGAAAAACCCTACTGGACATGATTGTGTGATGGCCAGTAAAGACAAAGATGATGATGAGGTGGTGACTTCTCCTCTTGTTGTCACAAGGATGCAAAGTGGGTGCATGTACCGTGGTGCTAATGCTAGTGTTAGGTCTAGATGATGGAGAGCGTGTCTAGGTTATGAATTTTGGTTATGGTAATGGTATTTCCATGTTTTGGTTGGATGTGAAATTTAATGTCTATTAGTGGTTGTCAATCCCTTTCAATAGTTGTTATGATTATGGTTTCCCCTGTCCAGTAAATGGTTGCAAGTCACCTTCGGGGAAGTTTTGGAAATGAAATCCAATTTTGTGCTGAAATGAAATGTTTTAAAATGTAACAATAATGAGCCTAATTCTTTTTGCTCCCTTGGTTTATAAAATGGATTTCAAGGCTCATTATAGGGGTCAAAATTTTGAGTCTAGAATTGTCTGTATAGAATTTAGGTGGAGATAATAGGTATAATGTAGAAAGCTTGGGAAGTATGCTAGTCTTTTGTCTTGGGTACAAGTCAGATATGTAATGGCCTTAAATAGTTATATATAAATAACTGATATCAAAAGAAATATAAAATTTAAACCATGTACTTTCATATATGTAGCCTAGTAGATTATGAATGATATATATCAAGGATATTTTCATTTATCTTTAATGGTGCATTTGAATGTGTGATTTTGTTGTATGCTTTGACTTGAAGAGTTTATTAAATGCTAATATTTAGCCATAGGTTTGTTAGAATGTGCATAGGATCTGATAAGGAGTAGTGTTCTAAATACTATGATTTTTTTTAGTGTAAGGTATTACTCGAATAGTCCATCTAGGTTAGGGTTAAATAATTTGTGTATTACTAGGTGTTCCATATTCGACTTCGTTTCCCCAATTGATGAAGCACTAGCCTATTTTTCCAGAATTTGTGCAATAAATGAACTAGGAGTAAGTCCAATTATAGGCTCAAAATAATAACAAAAACTCATTATAATATTGCCAATTCTGATATGTAAGTTTGAGATATACCTTTGTTCCTAGTAAGGGGTACATTATTTACTTGAAGGATCAGCTAAATCTTAGTAGATTCTGTTCATTTTCTGATTGTAGGAACTTATCTATGTTGAAGTGTTCCCTGTTTGAATAAATAATACTAAACACAATAAGGAAATACCTTCCTTGGTCCCATAGAGCCTAAAGACAAGGGGTAGAGATCCCATAATTCTTTACTCATTACATTGGCCTCTAACCTAGGAATTTCTTGAATATAAGGCTTCACATCCCTTTTGAGTGTTTTGGGGTTCAATAGGAAAAAACTCCAACATAATTGGTGACTCTGCTAGGGAAATTTTCATTCTCCTATCGCAAGTTTTACTATAGATTCAAATTGATGTGTTAAGTCTAAACAATTTGTTCGTAGGTCAAATATTCTTGAGCTTGGTGAAGAATTCAAGTGCATCTATGTTTGAAAGATCTGAAGGTGAATTCACTAGAGGAACAAACCCAAAATGAGATTTATTTAGAAGATAGTTCATTCTGCTTGAAGTTTCATCCTCTATCAAGAGAGGTGGCGACTCTGACTCAAAGAACCTGATAAAGAATGTAACAAGGTTTTAGGTCTGCAAGTTTCACATTTAGAAGTAAATGGCTACTCTAAGATTTTAGGTATTCTCATGAATTTGAGGAAAATGTTATCACATTTGTAAGGGATTTATGGTAGTCTTTAAGATATAGGATGTAAGTGTTTCCCAATTTGGTGAGATAGCACTTAGATAGGAAAACAGAGTGGTATTCTTTGCATAATTCTAGAGTGAAATTGAAAAGGATTTAAATTTTTTTCATATTCATGCATTTTACTTGTTGAAGGATATGTGCAAAGTAGAAATAGAAGGTTTGTATTATAAAGAATTAGAATTACAAATTCAGAAGGATCTTGTACTATCTAGTGTCATAATCAATTCCAAGTTTATAAGTGATAGGATCTTCCATATGTGGGATAAATTCCTGATTGATCTCTTTGGCTTGATCTTGTGAGATATCAAATTGTAATGCTACTTTAAGAGGTGTTGATGATTCACTGTCCACATAAAATTCTTCCTCATGATTCATTTCACAGGATGTTTCATAACTTTTGTAGGAGCATTCTTCATGATCTATTTCTAATATGTCTCCAGATTTTTCTATATCTTGATCATGTGTACAAATGTTAAGAGTAGGAGACTCTTGTTTCTTGGTAATGATATCAAGAGTATGAGACTCTTATTTTGAATGTGAAGATCATCTACACGTCCATCCAAAGAATTCATCTCATAGATAGATGGAGGAGTATGTGTTATATGGATAAGATAATCTTTTGTGAAATCTTGTATAGATAGGAGAGTGTCCATTAGATCATTGTAGTATCTTGGAGATACAAATTCTTGATCTTGATTAATTTTGGAATTGCTTTCGACTTACCGTAGATCAAGTTCTTGACATGGGTTAATTTGAAAGGATGGATTTCTTACAAAGGGTTCTTGGACATCATCCTTAGGCATGGGTAGTGGTTCACTATCTTGTTGATCTTTGATTGGAATTAGATCAAGTGTTGAGTTGAGGATCCCTTTAGTATCTGTATCCATGAGGTCAAAGGATGTCAATATGTCTTGAGAAGGACCATTTCAAGACATGGGTGATAGATGTTGATCATGTTTTGGAATAAGTTCAAGAGATATGTCCTCTAACTCTTTAGGTGATGTAGAGACATTGTCAACATGATCATTGGTAAATGATTCTTGGATTATGTCAGTCGGATCAAATAATTTCAACATGTCTTGAAATAGATCACTAAAAAGTGGCTCTTGATGAATGTTGATTTGATCATTGGATGGGGTAGACATATATTCATAGTGCTCATTGATGGATTGATTTTGATCATTGTCCTCAGTAGTTATAGTGGAAATATTGTCAATGTTTTCAACCATAAGATCAAATGATGTTAATGTTCCTTGAATTAGGTCATTGTTGGGTATCGTTGGTGGGTTTTGATCATGATTGAAAAGTGACTCTTGATATATGTTGATTTGATCATCGGAGAAGATGGAAACATCTTCAAGGTGCTCATTGATGGGTAGTTGTGATTGATCTTTGAGATGTGATGACTGATCTTCGAGATGGGGTGATTGGGTTTGTTGTTGATGCTGGTGATATCCAACCTCTTGATATTGGAGATATTGTTCTTGATATGGTTGTGGAGACAACTCAATAATTTAATGAAATAGTTTAATCAATGGAAGAGTGTATTGATTTTGGGGTCAAGATGTCTCTTAGTGATATGAATCAATGAGTTTTTTGAGTGTAGCAATTTTGTTTCACAAGATTTGACCTTGACATTCTTGATATCATTGACTTGGTTGTTGAGAAAGAATATTTGGAATGTATACTTGTGGTGTTTGCATTGAATCATGGATGGATTCATCTTGAACAATGTTCTAATTTGGTCTGAGGTTTAGATTTGGCATTATTGATTGATATGAAACATTGTTGTGATTGGGAAACACATTGCTTGGATTTAGGTAACTTTGATTTTGCATGGGGTTACCTTGACTTCGATAAATACATGGAGTTGTCAACATATTGCCTGGATTTTGAACAAAATTGGTGGGATTTGCAAAATTATCCATCCCAAAGTTTACCAAGTATGGATTTGATATGTTTATGTTTGGTAAGCTTGGATTTGGTATAGTCACATTTGGCATGTATGAATTTGGTGGGATAATGTTGTTTGGAAGAAGACTCATACATTGATTGTTTGGTTGATAGATTTGTAGGTTTTGAATTTGATTCAAATCTATCATAGGAAAAGGTGTTCCAAAATTTAGATTGTGCATACTCACATTTGTTGTATCATTGAAGTTTGTAGGAGATAATAATGTCATCTATGGATTATATAGATGTGAGTTTTGGTAATCAATTGGAATTGCATGGCTTGGATAGTTTGGTTGACTTGGATTACTCATGGTCTATGAATTGAGCTTATATTCCACGTTTTCTTGTGTTTTCACCTTGTTGACCTCTAAGGGATTTAGGACCAATGATGGGATAAAAGATGAAAGGGTGAGTGACATGGGTTTTTTAACTTTTAGGAACTTTGGAGGAATACTAGACTTCAGGATTTTGGATTTGGATTTGGATTGGGTTTGATTTGGATAATGGACTTATAAACCCCCAAAATGTTGGATGTTATCTTGGAATAAACTTGTCCACCAGGATGATAATTTAACTAGGTGTATGAGGAAGGATTCATCCACACACACTTAGTCAAACAAGGTGATTTTTGATTTGTTTTAAAGGATTTGCCAAAAGTCTAATATGAATGATTTTTCTAAGGTTCCAAAAGTTGTTTGTGAGATGGGATGATAAATATTTAGATGGATGAAGTTTTTGATTTTGATCCTAAATGGACCTAAGAGGACTTTGTTTACAAGACCAAGGTAGTGAAGAACATGCTTTTCCCTAAGATTAGTTCAAACTAAAAGACCAATGTTTGCATGGAAAACCATATGACCAAAAGATACCAAGCACATGTGTGGGGTTCAATTGTTCTTAACTTTTCTTAATGAGTTCTTTTTACCACAAACACTCTCTTGATTATCTTTTCAAACTAAATGTCTAATGTCCCAATTTCTTCTCATCCCACAAAGCCCATTATGTGGAAATCAAGAAAATCAAGGAAATAGTTCCCTAATGTTGACTTTAGTGAGAGCACATTAAGATGTAAATCCAAATACTTAGAAACCTCTAAGGATAAAATCCCTAGGGAAAGAAATAGCACTTGGATTTTGTCAAAGGTATTTTCTTCCTCTAAAGGGTTTGAAATCTTGAGGATTTTGTGAATGTTTGTTTTTCCAATGTTTTGGATCCAAGCAAAGTGTTTTGATTTTGAAGTGATGCAAAATCCTATGATATTTTTTAGTGTAAGGCATTAATTGAATAGTCCATCTAGGTTAGGGTTAAATAATTTGTGTATTACTAGGTGTTCCATATTCGACTTCGTTTCCCCAATTGATGAAGCACTAGCCTATTTGTCCAGAATTTGTGCAATAAATGAACTAGGAGTAAGTCCAATTATAGGCTCAAAATAATAACAAAAACTCATTATAATATTGCCAATTCTGATATGTAAGTTTGAGATATACCTTTGTTCCTAGTAAGCGGTACATTATTTACTTGAAGGATCAGCTAAATCTTAGTAGATTTTGTTTATTTTCTAATTATAGGAACTTATCTGTGCTGAAGTGTTCCCTGTTTGAATAAATAATACTGAAGACAATAAGGAAATACCTTCCTTGGTCCCATAGAGCCTAAAGAGAAGGGGTAGAGATCCCATAATTGTTTACTCATTACGTTGGCCTCTAACCTAGGAATTTCTTGAATATAAGCCTTCACATCCCTTTTGAGTGTTTTGGGGTTCAATAGGAAAAAACACCAACAAAATTGGTGACTCTGCTAGGGAAATTTTCATTCTCCTATCGCAGGTTGTACTACAGATTCAAATTGATGTGTTAAGTCTGAACAATTTGTTCGGAGGTCAAATAATTCTTGAGCCTGGTGAAGAATTCAAGTGCATCTATGTTTGAAAGATCAAAAGGTGAATTCGCTAGAGGAAAAAACCCAAAACAAGATTTATTTAGAAGATAGATCATTCTGCTTGAAGTTTCATCATCTATCAAGAGAGGTGGTGACTCTAACTCAAAGAACCTGATAAAGAATGTAACAAGGCTATAGATCTGCAAGTTTCACACTTAGAAGTGGATGGCTGCTATTAAATTTTAGGTATTCGCATGAATCTGAGGAAAATGTTATCACATTTGTAAGGGATTTATGGTAGTCTTTAAGATATAGGATGTAAGTGTTTCCCAATTTTGTGAGATAACATTGAGATAGGAAAATGGAGTGGTATTCTTTGCATAATTGTAGAGTGAAATTGAAAAGGATTTAAAATTTTGTCATATTCATGCATTTTACTTGTTGAAGGATATGTGCAAAGTACAAATAGAAGGTTTGCATTATAAAGAATTAGAATTACAAATTCAGAAGGATCTTGTACTATCCGGTGTCATAATCAATTCCAAGTTTATAAGTGATAGGATCCTCCATATGTGGGATAAATTCCTGAATGATCTCTTTGGCTTGATCTTGTGAGATATCAAATTGTAATGCTACTTTAAGAGGTGTTGATAATTCACTGTCCACATAAAATTCTTCCTCATGATTCATTTCACAGGATGTTTCACAACTTTTGTAGGAGAATTCTTCATGATCTATTTCTGATATGTCTCCAAATTTTTCTATATCTTGATTATGTGTACAAATGTTAAGAGTAGGAGACTCTTTTTTCTTGGTAATGATATCAAGAGTATGAGACTCTTATTTTGAATGAACATCATCTACATGTCCATCCAAAGAAATCATCTCATAATTAGATGGAGAAGTATGTGTTATATGGATAAGATAATCTTTAGTGACATCTTGTATAGATAGGAGAGTGTCCATTAGATCATTGTAGTATCTTGGAGATACAAATTCTTGATCTTGATTAATTTTGGAATTGCTTTTGACTTACCATAGATCAGTTTCTTAACATGGGTCAATTTGAAAGGATGGATTGCTTACAAACGATTCTTGGACATCATCCTTAGGCATGGCTAGAGGTTCACTATCTTGTTGATATTTGATTGGAATTGGATCAAGTGTTGAGTAGAGGATCCCTTTAGTATTTGTATCCATGAGGTCAAAGGATGTCAATATGTCTTGAGAAGGACCATTGCCAGACATGGGTGATAGATGTTGATCATTTTTTGGAATAAGTTCAAGAGATATGTCCCCTAACTCTTTAGGTGAAGTAGAGACATTGCCAACATGATCATTGGTGAATGATTCTTGGATTATGTCAATTGGATCAAATAATTTCAACATGTCTTGAAATAGATCACTAAAAAGTGGCTCTTGATGAATGTTGATTTGATCATTGGATGGGGTAGACATATCTTCATAGTGCTCATTGATGGATTGATTTTGATCACTGTCCTCAGTAGTTATGGTGGAGATATTGTCAATGTTTTAAACCATAAGATCAAATGATGTTAACGTTCCTTGAATTAGGTCATTGTTGGGTATCGTTGGTGGGTTTTGATCATGATTGAAAAGTGACTCTTGATATATGTTGATTTGATCATTGGAGAAGATGGAAACATCTTCAAGGTGCTCATTGATGGGTAGTTGTGATTGATCTTTGAGATGTGATGACTGATCTTCGAGATGGGGTGATTGGGTTTGTTGTTGATGCTATTGATATCCAACCTCTTGATATTGGAGATATTGTTCTTGATATGGTTGTGGAGACAACTCAATAATTTAATGACATGGTTCAACCAATGGAAGATTGTATTGATTTTGGGGTCGAGATGTCTCTTGGTGATATGAATCAATGAGTTTTTTGAGTGTAGGAATTTTGTTTCACAAGATTTGACCTTGAAATTCTTGATATCGTTGACTTGGTTGTTGAGAAAGAATATTTGGAATGTATACTTGTGGTGTTTGCATGGAATCATGGATGGATTCATCTTGAACAATGTTCTAATTTGGTCTAAGGTTTAGATTTGGCATTATTGATTGATATGAAACATTGTTGTGATTGGGAAACACATTGCTTGGATTTAGGTAACTTTGATTTTGCATGGGGTTAGCTTGACTTGGATAAATACATGGAGTTGTCAACCTATTGCCTGGATTTTGAACAAAATTGGTGGGATTTGCAAAATTATCCATCCCAAAGTTTACCAAGTATGGATTTGATAAATTTTATGTTTGGTAAGCTTGGATTTGGTATAGTCACATTTGGCATGTATGAATTTGGTGGGATAATGTTGTTTGGAAGAAGACTCATGCATTGATTGTTCGGTTGAAAGATTTGTAGGTTTTGAATTTGATTCAAATCTATCATAGGAAAAGGTGTTCCAAAATTTAGATTGGGCATACTCACATTTGTTGTATCATTGAAGTTTGTAGGAGATAATGATGTCATGTATGGATTGTATAAATGTGAGTTTTGGTAATCAATTGGCATTGCATGGCTTAGATAGTTTGGTTGACTTGGATTACTCATGATGTATGAATTGAGCTTATATTCCACGTTTTCTTGTGTTTTGACCTTGTTGACCTGTAAGGGATTTAGGACCAATGATGGGATAAAAGATGAAAGGGTGAGTGACATGGGTGTTTGAACTTTTAGGAACTTTGGAGGAATACTAGACTTCAGGATTTTGGATTTTTATTTGGATTGGGTTTGATTTGGATAATGGACTTATAAACCCCCAGGATGTTGGATGTTATCTTGGAATAAAATTGTCCACCAGGATGATAATTTAACTAGGTGTGTGAGGAAGGATTCATCCACACACACTTAGTCAAACAAGGTTATTTTTGATTTGTTTTAAAGGATTTGCCAAAAGTCTAATATGAATGATTTTTGTAAGCTTCCAAAAGTTGTTTGTGAGATGGGATGATAAATGTTTAGATGGATTAATTTTTTTGTTTTGATCCTAAATGGACCTAAGAGGACTTTGTTTACAAGACCAAGGTAGTGAAGAACATGCTTTTCCCTAAGATTAGTTCAAACTAAAAGACCAATGTTTGCATGGAAAACCATATGACCAAAAGATACCAAGCACATGTGTGGGTTTCAATTGTTCTTAACTTTGCTTAATGAGTTCTTTTTACCACAAACACTCTCTTGATTAGCTTTTCAAACTAAATGTCTAATGTCCCAATTTCTTCTCATCCCACAAAGCCCATTATGTGGAAATCAAGAAAATCAAGGAAATAGTTCCCTAATGTTGACTTTAGTGAGAGCACATTAAGATGTAAATCCAAATACTTAGAAACCTATAAGGATAAAATCCCTAGGGAAATAAATAGCACTTGGATTTTGTCAAAGGTATTTTCTTCCTCTAAAGGGTTTGAAATCTTGAGGATTTTGTGAATGTTTGTTTTTCCAATGTTTTGGATCCAAGCAAAGCGTTTTGATTTCGAAGTGATGCACAATCCTAGGATAAAAAGACAGTATTTGTTGGGTTCCCACTTAGATAAATCCAGCTACGCTTACTCTTAGTGGATGATTAGATTTTTGACCACATAGGCTCCCCCTTATAGTGCACTCACTTCTTAGGTCAGCCAAGCATCAATACCCATGAAAATCCTATGGCATACTTCTCATCTCTACTAAAAGCCGTAAGAATGTGGGATGGCTTTAGAACTACCATTCTTGCACCAACAAATAGATAGGGATTTTGGGCTTTCTAAACACGGGGTTTTAATGTGGGAATTCCATTTGTGAGGGACCATCCATGCAGCAACAGACCATTGTTGCCCTTCTTGTTGGAATGATCCTCGTGATACTCAAACTTTCCTCGAGTACCCACACTTATATACCAGTTGGAAGTCACTTGGCTTTAGTGTGTTACTCGTTGGGTTGTTCCTTGGGGTGATTAATGTTTCCCACTAGGCAAGCCCTCTAAGACAAACCAAAGTGAGCAAACATATCCATAGTTTGATCGATCTTTGTTGGGAAACAAAGAGAGAACACTTGCAATATGCCCCACTCACACTCGCAAGATTTATTCAATTTTAGGCACCCAAATTGAAATGTGGAGGTAATCACTTACACAACTTAAAATGACAAAAAAACTTTTGATTCTCAAGATCTCTATGAAGTGCGAGAGAAGTGCATACATCTTTTAAATTATTTTAATTTGGATAAAGGATTACAAAGCAAAGAGTACAAATGTTCATTTTAACTACAAAGCATTGATATGAGTCTTTTTAACCCTTTGTTTTGTTCTTTTTAAGCCAAAACGAAATCTAGTGAGTCCTAAAAGAAAGAATATGACAAATCCTTAGAAGAGGGATTATAATTTCTCCCTAAAGTGTTTAAAAACACTTGATACAATGAAATGATAAAATCATAAAAAATCCTTGGCCTTCGTTTTCCTTCCTTCACTTTTGATCAAGCCAACTTTTTTTTGGCAGATTTCAACAATTGTCAGATTTTGCCATTTTTGGTAATTTCGCATGCATAACTTTGAGAGTCTTGTTTTTTCCCAAAAAATTCTTAAAAATAAGATAGGACCAACTAACATCCTAAATTCGAAACATGAGTTTTGAGTTATTACCAGAAACAACTTAAAAAAATTTAGAAAAAATCACTAAATTGCTATTTTGAGGGCCAAGATGAAATTTTCAAGCCTTGAAAAAGTGCCAAAATGGTCACCAACCCACTCAAAGTCGGTTGGGAATCCACATGACACATCATAACGAAACCACTTATAAAATTTCAGCCCAAACAGACATTCGAGTCAAAAGTCATGACATCCGGAAGTCCCTGCACCACAAAAAATGGTTAATACAGTCAAAACAAAGGCCAAAAACCAATTAGAAGTCAAAATAACCAAAATGAAAAAAACCACATGTCAAAAGAACCAGAAATCTGCCTTTTACCCAAATCCAACGGTGCAATCTGCAGGTGTGACATAGTTGGAAAGGACAGCAACGCAATATAGCGCCACTGATGACTGAGAGGGGTGCTCTGCTCAAAAGCAGTGACCATGATTGTGGCACTGTGTGGCATGTAGCGTTGTTTGGAATTTGGAAAACTAGAGATGCACTTTGAAATTTGGATTTTTTTGGACGTGAAGACTCCAGCGACGTAGTTTGGAGTTTGTAGCAGTGCAATATAGAATCGTTGGACTGATAGCAGTGCAATTTGACGTCATTGGACTGATAGCGGTGTAGTTTGACGTCGTTGGACTGATAGCAGTAGAATTTCCTGTAGACAAAAAAAAAAAGTCAAAAAACCACAATTTTTTAAAAAAACGTGATGAATTTCTCCATATCTACCCTCCTTCTATACCTGCACAAAAATAAAGAGAAAAAACAAAATTAGACTGTTATGCAGGTTAGAATCAACATTCCCCTTGAAATTAGACAGAAACAAAAAAATAGGACACGAAATGAAGAACAAAACAATGAAAGCAATCAAATCCTATTCTAATGAACAAACTATCAATCCCATGGGTGAATTGGTGCCATTTATGTGTAGGAAATGGCCTTTTCCTAACTCCTTAGTGTGATTTGATGATCTTTGGTGATGATTCTTGATTCCTTGATGAAATTTGCCAAGAACTTAGCTAAATGGATGTTAAAATAGATGCAAAATATGAAAAATGCTAAGAAATCAAATGCTAAATGCCTATAGTGATTATGATATTTGTTGATGGATCTCAAGTCAATAGAGGAGTCTATTTATAGATTTGAAGAATGGAAGAATAAGAAAAATGGATGAATGTGGGACAAAATACCAACCAATGAGAGAAGGCCACTTGTCCACATGTGATTGAAGGAGGAATGAGCACATTTGGATGAATGTGCACATAAATTCTATTAGATTCAAATTTAAATTTGATGAAATGACAAGTTGGAGGGAGAGAGGAATGGAGTAAATGTCACTTGGCTCAAGGAAAAGGACATGTAAGAGGGCTTTAATGCCTTGTTGGATGTACTCATCCCTTTTGGAGGGATTTTCAAATTTGAAGAAAATTCCATTTTGATACCATGTTGAGGGAAAATAGACGAATCAATAAATCAATTAAATTGATTTATTGGTGCAAGTTGAAAAATCTAGAGGATTAGAGTGATTAGAATTAGCATTAATCATGATTTAATTAATTTATATGAAGATTAGATGATTTGACAATTTTGACTTAGATTTTTGGATTGAAATAAATCAAAATGAGAGGAAAATGATTTAGGCTTAATTAAATAAAGATTTTGATTTATTTAATTAAAGAAGATGGTGTTAGATTAAATCAAATAAAGATTAATTTATTTAATTTAATTGAATGACTTTAGAGATTAATTAAATAAAATGAATTATTTAATTAAAAAAGGGACTATATGATTAATTAAATAAAAAATGATTTATTCAATTAATAGGATATGTTGACTTATTAAGAGATGAAATGTGATGAGTTTAATTAAATAAAGATTATTTAATTAAATGATTAGAAGAGAGATGATTCGGGATGAACTGGTGTTAGTAAAATTAGGATCAGGTGTGATTGGTATATTTTCCATGTCTACACTTGCACATTAAGCTTTGTAAGAATATTCTCTTTTTCAAATGAGTGAAGAGGGGAAATATTATTTAAAATATTATCATGGGTGATGGAAAAAGGATATCTATTTAATTAAAACCAAATTAATTTGTGCAAAGCAATATCTTTTTTTGGAGGAATATGCAGAGGAGGAATATTCCCTTGCAAATCGAGGAAATTAAATTAATTAGTAATTGAATAATTAAAACAATGTTAATTATGCAATTTTAGAAGAATTATATGATATTCATTAAATAAAATGATTTAATGAAAAGGAGAGACATGATATGACATTTAATTAAATATCTTAGGGTTATTTAATTAAATAAGAGGACTTAGGGATTTAAATTAAACTTGATGTATTTAATTTAATAAGATGAAATGTTAGCATGAAAGGGGGTGAATTAATTCGAGTAGATTAATTAGGTTAATAGATGCAAATGACAGTTCATTAAATAGTTAGGCCAAATTAATTAATTAAATGAAAAGAGGATGGGTTTCAAGATGAAATGATGTTAGTATACCTGATTTGAGTGCATGATATCATTCAAGACATTTTTATGGGTCTTCACAACCAAATTTGCTTCATTTTTGGATTCATCATTGTTCTCTTTCCTCTTCCAACAATCTTTCCTAAGATAGCCTAATTAATTGCAATACCAACATTTTACCTTACCCCTTTTGCCTTTTGGCTTAGATCTCGATGTACCTCTCAAATATTCGCCTTTTTCATTGGATCGACCTCTAACCACCATTGCTTCATATGTTGAGGATTGTATGTTAGATTATTTCTGCACCTCTTTTGACAATGAAGCTCCCACAACAGAATCAAATTCAAGGGTGTCATGTAGATCTAATTTGTCAAGGATTTTGTTATATACGGACTCTACATTTTACTCCATATGTCTACAGCCGTATCTTCTCCAACAATATTAAAAAGAACATAATCTACTAAACACAATCTTCATGAGTCATATTTACAAGTTTCTTTGACTTTCCAACCAACATTTTGTGCAATCCTTGTTGTACTAACAAATCATGCATCTTGAGCTTACATTGCTCAAAATTATTCTCCCCATTGAATTTCTCCACCTCAAACCTTGCATTCAAAACCTTTGCCATGTGATGCTATAAAAAAAATACCAAATCTTAACACAGATGCTACAAAATAATTGTTCCTGATATCAAATTGGGTAAATGAAAATGTAAAACTGAGAAAACTTAAATAATTTGCAGCACAAGTTAGATGCAAAGAAATACTAAAGATAAAAAAATGGAATAAAAGAAGAATAAATAAGACACATATTTACATGGTAAAATCTTGACAATATGCCAAGGAAACATCCTTGGGGAAAAGATTGGTATTCTTTTTGCTTAGAGAAACTTAGTACAACTTGCACACAACTGTTGCTCTTCAATTACAATTCATTACAATAATAACTTAGCCTTCAAGACAACAAGATATAAATAAATCTTCAACCTATGATGCACATAGAAAATCAAGTTTTTTTTTGTTGATTTATTTTTAAATCTTTATCTTCTATTTTAAATCTTTATCTTTTCCAAAAAAATTACAAAGATAAGATTTTCCAAAGATAAGACCTTATCTTTTCAAAAGATAAACTCTACTTTCTTTCTAATTTTGATTTCATAATCTAACAATAAGATCAAAGTAGTCAGAAAGACTTAAATAGACATTCATATGTTTCTTTATAATTTTGTAACTATGAAAGATGCCAGGTATAGTCAATACTTTAGGATTATAGCCATACACAACCTAGAAACATGACTAACTTTCACCGTCATCCTACACAATCTCTGGCATCATCGTACACAATCTCTGGCATTCCTTGCATATTATTTCAAGCATACTTGCGAATGGGTAGAAATAGAATTTATACATAGCAGAATGTAGTCTATTATTTATCACAAAGAGATCGATACAAAATATAGAATGTAAATCTTACATTATCCATGGCTTTTAGCATAGATTCAAATTCTTGCACACAAAAGATTTTGAAGGAATAGAGACAGAGAATAACACTAAAAACAGAAAAAACTATTAACTCTAATCATAAAATTCTTTAACAAAGAACAACCAATAAATTTTCTTCTTAAGAGCAATCCTAATATTAAATTTATTTCCACACAAAAATTGCAAACATGCCTGTATCTAACAAAGTCCATTGCCACAAAATATTAACTACAATATTAAAGCCAAATAAACCATGCCAGCGAAAACACATCCAAAACATATTTAAACATGGTCCTTATGCAATGAATAACCATCCTTATTCCATAACACTCCACCAACACGAAACCCAAAAATATTGCTGCTAGAAGATGTCAACCCATGCTACCGTGGATGAAAGAGAAAGAAATGGTGGTAACGCGGTGAACACCACTCTACCGTGATGGGTACGGAGGAAGACGACAGGGCCACGGTAATAGCATTGAGGTGGTCAGAAAACAAGCTAGTCAAGGAGCATCGAAGGTCACCGCATCACCGCACACAGTTAGGAGGGTAACCGTGGGATGACGATAACAGCAAACAGGCAGTTAACCACATTGCTACAGGCATCATGCGGTTAGACCGTGATAACCCGATAGACTGCGAGAAGGGCAACTGCGAGACCACGGACAGGAGAGAGAAGGGTTGCGGTAGCCCGGTAGATGTCGTTGAACTGCAAGAAGGAGTGACAGTTGACACGGTTGCACGATAAGGGACAAGAACACATGCGGGAGTTGGGAGAAATCCCAACACTCCCCCTTTATTGCAACTCTCGTAGAGTTTGACGCCCAGCTGGTCTCTTTGATGTATGAACTCATCTCTTCCCAATGCCTTTGTGAAAATGTCAGCTTGCTGCTCCTCTGACCTACAGAAATTCAATGTAATCTCTCCATTGTTAGTTAACTCTCTGATGAAGTGAAACCGTGTGTCTATGTGCTTGTTGCGTTTATGAAAAATTGGATTTTTTGATAGAGCAATTGCTGAGTTATTGTCACAATAAATGCAAGTTGCATCAGATTGTTCATGCTAAATTTCTTTCAAGACTCTTCTCATCCAAACAGCCTAGCAAGAGGCACTAGTGGTTGCAATATATTCATCTTCAGCTGAAGATAATGTAACAATTGGTTTCTTTTTAGAAGCCCAAGAAATAATTCCACTGCCAAAATGAAAAACATATCTAGACGTGCTCTTCCTATCATTGATGCTCCCAACACAATCACTCTCTGAATAACAATTCAATTTAAATTCATCTGATCTGGAGTATTGTATGCCATAATTTTTCCTTCCACTTATGTATCTCAAAATTTGCTTCCCAGCCTTCCAATGAGTCTCCTTTGGTGTTTCCATAAATCTGGAAATTAAGCTAACTGCAAACATAATGTCTGGCCTTGTGGTTGTTAGATACATCAAACTACCAAAAAGTTGTTTATACAATGTAGAATCAACATCTGAACCTTTATCTTCCTTGCTCAACATCAGACCAGTTATCATTAGGGTAGGTGTTGGTTTGCAATTCATCATATGAAATATCTTTAAAACATATTTAGCATACTTTGCTTGTGAAATAAAAA
This sequence comes from Sequoiadendron giganteum, assembly GCA_007115665.2. Taxonomy (NCBI): domain Eukaryota; kingdom Viridiplantae; phylum Streptophyta; class Pinopsida; order Cupressales; family Cupressaceae; genus Sequoiadendron; species Sequoiadendron giganteum. The sequence continues at coordinate 103,821,674 of VCHN02000014.1, forward strand.
TTCCATTTTGATTTTGGTTTACTTCAATGCCCAGAAAATATTTCATTAGACCTAAGTCTATCATCTCAAACTCTTTCATCATTGCTTCTTTGAACAAATCAATTGACATATTTCCAGTCAAGATTAAATCATCTACATAAAGACAAATAATTAAAATTTCACCATTTTCATTCATCTTAGTATACAAAGTTGGTTCACTGCTGCATTTGGAAAATCCATTATGTGTGAAATAACTGTCTATTCTACTATACCAAGCTCTTGGGGCTTGTTTCAGACCATACAATGCTTTCTTCAGCTTGTAAACATTATCTTCTTGTCCCAATATCTCATATCCAGGTGGTTGTTCAATGTAAACATCCTCTTCAAGATAGCCATTAAGCAATGTTGATTTAACATCCATTTGATAAACTAACCATCTATTATGTGCTGCTAAGGCCAATAACATTCTGACTATGTGAAGGCGTGCTACAAGTGCAAAAATTTCAGTGTAGTCAATTCCAGGTTGTTGTGCATAACCTTTTACAACCATTCTTGCTTTGTGCTTCTACACTTCTCCATTTGCATTCAATTTAGTTTTATAAATCCATTTAACACCAATTACATCTTTGTCTTTTGGAAGACTCTACAACTCCCATGTCTGATTGTTTTCAATTGAATCTATCTCTTCATCCATTGTTGTTTTCCATTTATCTTCTTTGATTGCATCTTCATAATGGATTGGATCTTCAGCTTGTCAATAAAATACAAAAAGTGTAAACTATTGTGAATCATTTTCACCTTCATTCTGATTATAAATGTCACTTATGTTTCTGATTTTCTATCTTCTCGTGCTTGCTAAAGTCGGGTTTGATAAATCACTCGAATCTACAGAATGTGGAATTGAAGTTCCAGCACCAGAAGTTCTTGTTGTGGTTGGCATCTACAGTCCTCTTGTTGCTGCTCTTACATTGCTTGTTGGTGTCAATTGATGACCACTTGTCTGAGGTTGAACTGGGACAATAGGTGCATTTACTGGAACTAAAAATTTCACTTTCCTCTTGAGGGATATTGACTGTAACATTAATTGTGCTCTCTCTACTTCCATCCCATGCTTGATCTTCAACAAATTGAACATCTCTACTGATTATAACCTTCTTAGTTGTTGGATTGAATAGTTTATATGCTTTGGATTCATCACTATATCCAACAAAAATGCATTTCTCTCCTTTATTATCAAGTTTTCTTCTTAGCTCATCAGGTACATGTGCATATGAAACACATCCAAAAAATCTCATATGAGATACACTATGCTTTTTACTAGTCCATGCTTCTTCAGCGATAATATTCATTACACTTTTTTTTGAGCATCTATTCATTATATATGCTACACATGACATAGCTTCATCCAAAAATTCATTTGTCAAATGCTTGGCCTTCAACATACTTCTAGCCATCTCCTTTATGGTTTTGTTTTATCTCTTAGCTACCCCATTCTATTGAGGTCTGTATCTCGTTGTGAATTGCTTGTGTATACCATGATCTTTGCATAAATTTAAAAATTCTCTTAATATGCATTCTCCTCCTTTATCTGTTCTCAATACTTTAATGAAATGACCTCTCTGTTTTTCAGCAAGACATTTGAACTGACGAAAGAAATCAAAGACTTCACTTTTTTGTTTTAAGAAATAGACCCATGTATTTCTTGAATAATCATCTATGAAATTCAGAAAATAATAACTACCACCTATTGAAGGTGTCTGCATTGGACCACAAACATCTAAATGAACGATTTCTAAACTGGCTTTTTCTCTTGTTGATTTCCCTGCTGGGAAAGACTCTGTATGCTGCTTTCCTAGTATGCAACCTTCGCAAACTCTCTCGGGTTTTTTAATTAATGGAATTCCTCTAACCATACTCTTCTTATGAAGAAAATTCAAACCTCCAAAATTCAAATGACCAAATCTTAAATGCCACAGGCAATTTTCATCCTTCACTTCTGCTTGAAAGACAATTTGCATTCCATTTGTTACCTCTTGTGCTTGTGCATAATTTTTGCCCGAATCTGGCTGAATTCTCAAAGGAAAAATTCTACTGTTTGTCATCTTGATCCTAGCTATCAACTGGCTACTTGGGTATTTATCTAAAATTGTGCACATATCATTTTTAAAAGTCACTCTATAACCCTTTTGAACTAGCTATCCTACACTCATCAAATTGTGTTTCAGACCTAGAACAAACATCTGAGATATATTTTTGCTCCCCCTGCTTGGTCAGAATATTAACATTTCCCTTTCCTTTAACTGACACTTTTTTGTCATTACCTAGGGTGACATTTGACTTAATATTCTCATCTAGACTTGTGAATAACTCTAAATTTCCTGTCATATGATTACTACAACCTGAGTCTAAGAACCAAACATCTTTCTCACTAGCTTGAGCTACATTACAGGCTAAAACCATTGTGCTTTTATCTGGTCTATGGTCTTGACTCTCTTTAGTAAAATTTGCATTCTGTCTACCCATATCATTCTACTTCCTACACTCATTCATGTAGTGTCCAAACTTTTTACAATAATGGCATTGGACTTGAGATTTTTCATACCTCTAACCATGAGGAAAATTTTGAGATGGGTTTTGGTTGCAACCTCTTCCACTTGAACTTGACGAGCTGTTTCTTCAACCTCTGTTGAAACCTCTTCCTCTTGCTCTGAAATTCATTCTACCTCTGCCTCTTCCTTGGTTAATTGAAGCTTGTGTCTTGAATGCATGCTCCAATGACATTTTTTTTTTTTGCTGAGTCTGTGCTCATGAGAAATAAGTGAAGCATAAAGCTCATCAACTGAATACTAGGTGAGGTCCTTTGTCTTCTCTATAGTGATTGAAATTGACTCAAATCTTGTGGGTAAACTTCTTAAAATATTTTCTACAACTTTGACATATTCTAGTGTCTAACCATGTGTTTTCATCTAGTTTACCAGTCCCATTATCTGAGTAAAATACGAATCTATAGACTCATTATCTTTCATAAATAGGGTCTCAAAATCTCTTCTCAGTATTTGCAACTTTGCAGTTTTAACTTTGTCCATTCCTTGATATGCAATTTGTAAAATTTCCCATACTTGCTTGGACCTGGTTGTAGCTGAAATTCTTCGAAAAATACTTTCATGTACTCCTTGTAGAATGAAAAAGTGAGCCTTTCAATCCTTCTTGTTGTTGTCTTTTAGCAAGTCTTTCTCTACTTGTGTCAAGGCATTATCTGCTGCAGCATCTGCTGGCTTAGGAAATCCATATTCTACAAACTCCCATAAATCTTGTGAACAAAACAAGGCTCTTATTGTTATAGACCAGTAGTCATAATTCTTTCCATTTAGCTGTGGAATTTGGGGATTAGACAAGCGTGTGCTTGCAACCACGATTTACAGACTCTCTACAAATAACCTTATGCTCTAATACCACGTGAAGGAATAGAGATAGATAATAACACTAAAAACAAAAAAAAATTGTTAACTATAATCATAAAATTCTTTAACACAGAACAACCAAGAAATTTGCTTCTTTAGAGCAATCCTAATATTAATTTTTTGTCCACACAAAAATTACAAACATGCCTGTATCTAACAAATTCCACGACCACAAAAAATTAA